>PVIA01019706.1:0-10045 GCA_004024845.1 Tonatia bakeri | reverse complement strand
CAAGGTGGAGGCATAGGTAGACACACTGTGCCTCCTCGCACAACCAAGGTAAGGACAACAACAATTTAGAAACAGAATAACCAGAACTGACAGAAAATTGATCTGAATGGAAGTCGGACAACCAAGAAGTTAAAATAGACCCGTTCATCCAGACCAGTAGGAGGGGCAGAGTCAGGTAGCCAGGTGTGGGTCGCAGCACAGGAGAGCAGAGAGCTTTGGGACCGGGTGCATAAAGCCTCTGGGGCACGCAAGACGGCAGCAGGTGGACCCTGAGTACACAGGCGGCAGCTGGCAGACCCCGGCCGAGGTCTAGCAACCAGCAGACCCAGCAAGGCAGGAATTGTGAAGCAAGGCACTGCACACAACCCAGGATCACAGTGTTGGGAAACAGACCCTTGGGGCACTGATTAAGAGCCTGTGGGGGCTAGTGCAGGAAGGAACTCCCAGCCTCACAGGAGAGGTCCTTAGCAAGTCCCACGGAGTGCACAAGCCCACCCACACGGGAATCGGCACCAGACGGGCCCAGTTTGCTCCCAGGAAGCAGCGAAAAGGACTGCAGTCGGACAGAAAACGGAGCAACCGCCATTGTTCCCTCTCGGCCCCACCCCCACATACAACGTCATCACCCAGCGACTGGGGTGTCCCGCCCTGGAGAACACCTAAGGCTCCGCCCCTCACCTTAACAGGCACAACCAGACCGAACAAAAACAAAAGGCAGCTCAAACAGAAGAACAAATGAAAGCCCCATAATCTATCCTTTTAAGCGACCAAGAAATAGCCAACCTATCAGATGCAGAGTTCAAAGCATCTGGTGATTAGGATGCTCACAGAATTGGTTGATTTTGGTCACAAATTAGATAAAAAATAAAGGCTACAATAAGTGAAATGAAGAAAAATGCACAGGGAATCAATAGTGATGGAATGAAAGCTGGGTCTCACATCAATGGAGTGGACCAGAAGGAAGAAAGAAACATACAACCAGAAAATAATGAAGAAATAAGAATTCAAAAAAATGAGGAGAGGCTTAGGAACCTCCAGGACATCTTTAAACATTCCAACATCCAAATTATAGGGGTACCAGAAGGGGAAGAGGAAGAGCAACAAGTGGAAAAGTTATTTGAGCAAATAATAAAGAAGAACTTCCCCAATCTGGCAAAGGAAACAGACTTCCAGGAAGTCCAGGAAGCTCAGAGAGTCCCAAAGAAGTTGGACCCAAGGAGAAACACACCAAGGCACATCATAATTACATTAGCCAAGGTAAAAAGGAAGGAGAGAATCCTAGAAGCAGCAAGAGGTAAGGAGACAGTTACCTACAAAGGAGTTCCCATCAGAATGTCAGCTGATTTTTCAAAAGAGACCTTGCAGGCAAGAAGGGGCTGGAAAGAAGTATTCCAGGTCATGAAAGGCAAGGACCTCCATCCCAGATTGCTCTATCCAGCAAAGCTTTCATTTAGGATGGAAGGACGGATAAAGTGCTTCCCAGATAAGGTCAAGTTAAAGGAGTTCATCATCACCAAGCCCTTATTTTACGAAATGTTAAAGGGACTTATCTAAGAAAAAGAAGATAAAAAATATGTATAGTAAAATGACAGCAAACTCACAATTATTAACAACCACACCTAAAACAAAAACAAAAAGAAACTAAGCAAAGAACTAGAACAGGGACAGAACCACAGAAATGGAGATCACATGGAGGGGTAGCAACAGGGGAGTGGGAACAGGAGAGAGAGGTAAAAGGTATGGAGAATAAGTAGCCTAGATGGTAGATAGAAAATAGACAGGGGGAGGGCAAGCATCGTATGGGAAATGTAGAAGCTAAAGAAGTTATGACACATGGACATGAACTAAAGGGGGGGGAATGTGGGTGGGAGAGGGTGTGCAGCGTGGAAGGGAATGAAGGGGGAAAACCGTAATAGCATAATTAATAAAATATATTTTTAAAAAAACAAGCAGTGGATAGGATTTAGCCCATGGCTTCTAACTTGTCCAACCCTGGAAGAGAGGAACAGATTCAACAACTCCCCCAGGAAGCAAAGAGACAAATACAATTATATCCGTAATTTCTACCAGCCTTAAAAATAATTTCCAGAAGGAATAAAGAATGAGAAAGGCCAAACTTTGCAACTTTTAGAAGAAATTAAGAGAGAATGTCTATATCGCTGGAGGAGGGAAAGATTTATTAAGGAAAAAAACCATAGTGTACAGGGGAAAAAAATCAAATATTTGGCATTACAATAAAAAAACTTCTACACAATGAAAGACCAAAAAAAAGTTAAAGGATAAGCCACAGATTACAAGATATTTGCAACACAAATAACATAGAAAGGATTAGACTTTGAATATCTAAGACGAAATACTGAGAAATACAACCCAATGAAATAGGGCAGGTATATGCACGTGGGCAACTCACACAAGAAAACTGAAGAGTTAAAACATGTGAAAAGATGCTCAACTTAAATGATACTGAGAGAAATGTAAATTAAAATCACAATGAGATACCATTTCATACTGATGAGAATGGCAAAAAATAAAAATCCTGATAATACCAAGGGCTAACAAGAATGTGGAACACAAAGTAATTATGGCCAGAAATACTACATACTATATAAACACTATAGGCCACATGCCCATATGTATGAATTCAGCCATTTGAAAGTAGTAGCTTCCCACGAGAAATCAAAGGACTGCTCTCATCAATGCTATACTTCTTGTGGGTGTGCAAACTCCACGCCTAGTTAACATGCTAGAGAATCTCTTGCACACATGGCACTCTACTGTCCACTGCAGCACTGCTGCTGACGGCTAAAAAGGAAAACAAGTGAAAACTTGGAAACCTAAAAATGTGGACAATGGCAGAATACAAAGAAACTGAGCTACATTTATTCCCTGAACTATTATACAATAGATAACATGAATAAATCAATTCTAAAAATGTATCAACACAGACATACTTCAAACGTTGTATACAGAGTAGGGTTTTCCCTCTACTTTTTGTTTTTGGCAAGCTGCAAACAAAAGGTATAGCACAACACAGAAATGGTAAAAAACCTTCAATGTACTGCATGTATAGGCACACAGGTATTGTAAAAGCAAAAAATGATAAGCAGAAGGACAAAACCAACCCTGAGAGAGCAGTCATCTCTGAGGAAGAGGAGAAAGAAATGACCGAGTGTGAGGAGAAAAGGGCCTTTAGCTGTCTCCATAATATTTTATTGCACTAAATTTTTTTTTCAAAAACTAGCTTTTTACGAAAAAAGGTTGGAAAAGTGAAAATTTGGGTTGTTTCTAGATAAAGATGAAAGATTTATGAGTTTCTCCATCTTCACTCAGAGTCTGTTTTGCCACCAACACCAACAAAGGCTAAAGTCCACCCCCACCCCGCCCCGCTCCATCCCAAGGCCATTACCAAGGGCCTCTGATAGGTGATAGCACATCTCCAAGAGACTCCCATGAAGGCCTGCCAAAGCTGCAATGCCATGTTCATGCCACGATCAGGACACATTTTCTAAGCGTACAAACTTCAGCTGTACACAACGGAAAGCTGGGCAGTTCACAACTGCTTGGCAGGCAGGCTGACAAAAGACTCATTTCAGCCTCCTGGTTGAGAAAATAAAAACGCATGGGTTCCACACCCAAACATTAGAGCATGCGTTCACTTTAAGGCACAACCACAAATCCCGTAAGTTGTTTTCTCAAGAGCATAGAAATAACAGAGTGTAGAAACAAAACAATAGCAACATCAATAAGTACTAATTATTCCATAAAGAAAAATATTACCATTACACCAAGGAGTATGCAATAAGTATGCTTGTAAGCATAGAGTAAGTTTAAACTCCCTCAAAAAAACCCTAACAAACTCAAAGAGGCAAAATTACATATCAAAATCATTTCAATTCTCTTTAGATTACACTGATACTGTCACTCAAGGAGTCATTTTTGTAGCCCCATGGCCAGAAGTATGAATTGTGCTGTTTGATAGAAGAATTGGCTTGTTTTGATACATTAAATGATTGATCTTACCAATGAAACTTAACGATTCAAAACCATTATTATTTTAAACACTAAATAGTTTAGACTATTCCAATCCTTTGGTCCAGTGTTAGCCTTTATTAACGGTTTCAAAATTAATAATAGTCAAAAATTTGGACAGATTTGTGTTATTAAATGGCCTTCACTATTGTTCACAGAATAAAGCCCTTAATTGATTAATGATCGTAGGGTGTCTATCGCCATCTAGTGAACAATCACTTCAATTACCACACCAGTCACGACAACTGAGTCCGTTTTCAGGGTGGTTCAAAATGTGGTTCAAAATACACGTCCATTTAGTGTTACCAACTTGCCCAGTATCTTTTTTGTGCTTCTCTATACATACATTGAGAACACACACAAATACAGATTGTATTTATACAGATTCACTTTTGAGTGTCTTGTCAACTAAGTTTCCACATTACTTCTCTGGAAACATCGACCTCATTTTTTTTTTTTCTTTCAATAACTGTCAGGTCCCCCATACAATTTCATTAACCATTAACTAAATCAAAAATCACAGAACAGTTTAAGTGTGAAAGATCGCACCTAGGAAAAGACAATATTGATGTCCACTTGACACAACTGTGAGCATTTTTATTGTAAGCCTGTTTTTAAAAGTACAATTAGTAATTACTCTGAACACTCTAGCAGCCATAATATATTTGATTACTGAAATTATTAGGTCACCAGAGCCAAAGCTGCATGATTCTGACAAAATTGAACACATACCAGCTAGACTTAAAAATAAAAAGGGAGCAGCACTTCGAGGCCTCCCCAGACTGTGTATTAATACATATTCAAATGCAAAATTTTATAATCTTTTCAGATTACATGCTACTGGGTTTCCTTCTCATTAATTTCCACTTGAACCTTAATCTAATTTATCCTACAAGGACTTTAAAGGGAAACAACTTACAGGCTCTTCAAGGTATACATTATTTTGTCCCTCCTTCTTATATCAAAAAGACCCGTCTGATCAAGTTACAAAGGTGTTGCAAAATCTCAGCCAACTGACTCTCATTTTATACATCACTCTTCCCACTTCTCTCATAATCAAAAGATGCTTGAAATCACAAAGGCCTGAGCACACAGAGAAAACACTAGTAAACCCAAAGACAGATTATCACACAGAACATTCACTCTGCCAGTGTTAATAATCATCACCAACATTTTAACAACCTTTCCTATTTTAGGAAATTATCTCTGTAAGTGGCTTTGAATCTTTTAGAATAAGATTTCCAGGGAGCAACTGTATCACGATTATTTCTCATTAACCTCACATGACTTTAAAGGTCCGCTTTCCACAGTTGTTGTGTTTATAATTTGTGGGAAGAAACAAAGGGGAAAAAAAGGGGGGGAAATAGAAACCAAGAATTTAAATCACATCTACTTATTTCTAGATTTGTCTGAATTTCTTTGTTGTTTTTTTAAGTGGGAAAAGCAGGATTTTTTATAGTTTATTTATTAAGATGTGTTACTGTTATGTTTTATACAACGGAAAAATAAAAACTGAGTTCAAAATCCAGCTAAATGAAAATATTGCCCATAAAGTACAATGGATTAAGAGAGTGGGGGAGATCACTGGACAAATTTGGGGCTTATCATTATCAACAGTGCCCTTTTAAGCTTGTGGATTTCTGAGCCAATGCAGAAAATGTAACCACAGGGATTTCCCAACAGCAAGAGGCACCCTCCGAGGGAGTCAATTGTCAACTATTGCCTCTCGTGAGAAACTTAAGAGTAACCTTGATCCAATCTCAATAGTCAACCCATGTATTATCACCCAGTTGGGGCATAGTGAGTGCATTTCCTAATACAAAAATAAGACGGTATTCTGTCAAAGCCACTGGATACATATACAGAAAGAAAATTTAAATAATTTAAAAATAAACTTAGCTTAAGAAACTGAAAACATCCTTCCCTCACTTTAACTAGCCCTAAAACACATCTTCTCACGTAAAAAAGACCTGTGTCTTGAGATCAGTTATCAAAAAAGATGATCTTCCAGGAGTACAACATAGAATATAAAGCAGAAGCACAGTGTGAAAGACATCCTGAGATGGGGCAGACAACCCTCATGTAGCAAAAGCCTTACAATCAGGAAGATATGCATTCCAATTCAAAACAGTCACTTATTAGACTGCACCTCTCTGAGCTGATCTTTCTCATCTGCAAAAT
Source organism: Tonatia bakeri (assembly GCA_004024845.1). Lineage (NCBI taxonomy): Eukaryota > Metazoa > Chordata > Mammalia > Chiroptera > Phyllostomidae > Tonatia > Tonatia bakeri. The sequence continues at coordinate 3,835 of PVIA01019706.1, read as the reverse complement.
GAAAACACTGTCACCTGTATCAATGGATTCTTTGTGGGTTTGAATGAAATAATGCATCTGAACACTTCTCACATGTTGCTGGCATCCAATACATGTTGTGCCCTTCCTCCCTGGGCCCTGAGCCAAGTCTTGGAGAAAGCGATGCCAACTGAGAAGCGCTGAACATCCTGTCTGTTTCATGCCAGCTAGATCTGCACTACCCACTCTAGTAGCCACTAGCCACACGTGGCAATTCACAGTGAAATGTCTTATAATTATAATTAAGTAAAACTCAAGCTCCAGTTCCTCAGTTAGGTGGCACTAGCCTGACAGTACGTGCTCACTAGCCACTTGTGCCTGGCAGGTACTATATCGGACAGTGCAGAAGATGAAGAACATTTCCACCATCTTAAAGTTCTGTTAGCGCAGATCTAGGCTCTGAAGCTGGGTCAGCAAACTTATTTTTCTCAGAAGGGCTGGGAAGTAAATATTTTAGGCTTGGCGGGCCATGCAAGTCTCTATCTTGACTACACAAGTCCACTGATGTAACGCAAAAGCAGCCATAGCCAATACATAACGAATGAGTGTGGTTGTGATCCAATAAAATTTTCTTTAAAAAATTAGATGGCAGGCTGGCCCACAGGCCGCAGTTTGCCAAACCCTGTTCTAGAGTATTCTGAGTCCAGACCCCCCAACACAAGCATTCTGCCCATAGCCACTAACTACCTTCTTAATACTAACAGTCTTAAACCCAGTGACAGGAATCAATAGCTCATTAGAATTCAAAGAAATTAATAATGTTTAACGTAACTATTCTTTTACAAATTTGGAAAAACCCACTTGCTAAAGCAGATGCTTTAACACTGCTAAAGCAGATGGAGCTTACAGTGTCAAATCTATTGTTATCTGGCCCATCCTTCTAAAGCAAGTAACTCAATGCATAGCCTACAGATCTTTACAAATCTCGAAGGTAACACAACCAAGATAGAACTCTTAATCTCTCTCTTGTAGATTTGTCCAATTTAGGAAATGGTCCACTAGCTATAAGACAAAAATAGAGGCATCCTCCTTGATTTCTTCCCCTCACCCCCCACACTCTGATCTAATACAACAGTAAAAAAAAAAAAAAACAGCTGTCTGATGTCACTTAGGTCTCGTTCTTGTTACCTCCTAAACAAGCCTTCCTAACCAATCTAAACTAGCCATCTTAACTAACCTACCACCTTGTTTTATTATCTGCACAGCATTTACTTCTATCATATTCTCTTAGTTTTTTATTTATTTATTCACTTATAGTCTGTTTTCTGAAACTATCCTGTCCCCACCCCAAGCCCCTATCACATGTACCTCTATGCCCCCTGCCCTGGTAGAATGTAAGCCTCAGGATACAGAAACCTTTTATGTTGTGCACGACACTCTACCCCCAATGCCTACAATGTCTGGCACATAGGAGATAATAAATACATGCACACACTTACTTAATGGATGAATGAATGGATCATTATCTAAAAGCCCATCTCTCTCAAATCTGTCCTAGAAAATGGGGTTCTTGAAGCTGTATAACTAAGCAACAAGCTGGATCCTCCCACATTATAACACATATAGTTAAGGACACTCTCATTTTTAGAGATGTGAATGTTACACCGTTTACCTCCCTTCCTTTGTATGTCACCAAAGCAGCCAGTGGTTTGGCGTAAAATCTGCTGTAGGAAAATCCCAGGCAGCCATACATACTGTTTGCTGTGAGCTTCAAAGCCTTCTGTCGAATGTCATACTGCAGGTCACACAAAGATAAAAGACAAACAATAATATTTGCAAGTGCTTAAGCATTACATTAGATGTATTTCTAAATGACCACCGAGGAGAAACCCTCGATATCCCTGGAAAAAAAAAAACTCTTAACACACCCAACCTGTCCTCCCAGAACCACAATTTCCCTGACTTCCTAGAAGTGAGTAAACATAATCCCCAAAGCTCCTGAAGTCAGAAGAATCTTGCCCAAATACAGCTTTGCAAACAGAGGCACCTTCCATTTTGAGGCACTCTCCTGTTCTTGAATGGTTTTCTACCCACAAATGTGAAACAGGCACTCATGCATTTGCCCACAGCAGCATGTTTAAATCATTGCCAGATAATCAAATTCTGAAAGCTGAGTCTGTCACTCAGATGTCTTTTAGTGAAGTTATACCTGAAGAACAAGGTCTGGATTTAAATCGTGCTGCTTCATTAGCTGTTTGACTTGCTTTCTCCGCTCTACCAGTTTCCGGATCTCTCTGGGTAAAATGCCCATTTCTAAGCCAGGATCCGGCAGCTCAGGGATCTGTTCTTGTTCTTCATCCTGATGAACACAACAGAAACTTCAGACAAATTAAACTTTCATGAAATACATTTCTAAAATACTTTGTGAGAGCTTTTTACCCCATGATCACGTCTTAAAACCTACTTCTTTGTACAGTAAAGGTCTACAATGGAGGGGTGGTAAAGAAAGAATAGAGCAGGTTGCAGACCAAGCCAATACTGCTCAGCATCTCCCACCCCTCTAGGTAATGACAAATGCTGATATCATGTAAAGGGGTGAATTTTCACACATGCCCTCTCTTCTCTTCAACACGACTGGGGAGAAACATGTTTGGGAAAATTGTTTTTAAAATAAAAACACTAAAAGAGAGGCCTCTAGGATTAAAAAAAAAAAACCCCAGCAACTAAACTACTGTTTTAAGTCATGTATACCACCAAACAAAATGCTGTAATTTCTACGGAAAATCATAGCAATTACTATAAATGTTTTACACTAAAAAAAATAAAAGTCTAAAGGGGAATAAAGTTCCCCTTTATTCCCCTCCACCCTGCTCACCCTCCCCCACCCACATTCTCCCCCTTTAGTCCATGTATCATAAGTTCTTCAGCTTCTACATTTCCCATACTATGCTTGCCCTCCCCTGTCTATTTTCTATCTATCATCTAGGCTACTTATTTTGTGTACCTTTCCCCCCTCTCTCCCCCTCCCACTCTCCTGTTGCTAACCCTCCAGGTGACCTCCATTTCTGTGGTTCTGTTCCTGTTCTAGTTGTTTGCTTAGTTTCTTTTGTTTTTGTTTTAGGTGTGGTTGTTAACAATTGTGAGTTTGCTGTCATTTTACTATACAAATTTTTTATCTTTTTCTTAGATAAGTCCCTTTAACATTTCATAAAATAAGGGCTTGGTGATGATGAACTCCTTTAACTTTACCTTATCTGAGAAGCACTTTATATACCCTCCAGGCTAAATGAAAGCTTTGCTGGATAGAGCAATCTGGGATGTAGGTCCTTGCCTTTCACAACTTGGAATACTTCTTTCCAGCCCCTTCTTGCCTGTAAGGTCTCTTGAGAAATCAGCTGGCAGTCTTATGGGAACTCCTTTGCAGGTTACTGTCTCCTTATCTCTTGCTGCTTTTAAGATTCTTTCCTTATCTTTAATCTTGGGTAATGTAATCATGATGTGCCTTGGCATGTACCTCCTTGGGTCCAACTTCTTCGGGACTCTCCGAACTTCCTGGAAGTCTCTTTCCTTTGCCAGATTGGGGAACTTCTCCTTTTATTAACTGCTCAAATAACTTTTCCACTTGTTGCTCTTCCTCTTCCCCTTCTGGTACCCCTATAATTCGGATGTTGGAACGTTTGAAGATGTCCTGGAGGTTCCTAAGCCTCTCCTCATTTTTTTTTGAATTCTTGTTTCTTCATTCTTTTTCTGTGTGGTTGTTCCCTTCTTCCTTCTGGTCCACTCCATTGATGTGAGACCCAGCTTTCTTTCCATTACTATTGGTTCCCTGTGCGTTTTTTTTTTTTTTTCATTTCACTTATCATAGCCTGCATTTGTT
>PVIA01019705.1:0-10038 GCA_004024845.1 Tonatia bakeri | reverse complement strand
CACAACTCAGCAAGTGAACACATTCTAAATTTGAAAAATCCAAACAGCAGAATTCAAAACAATGTGTAAAACTGCCCCATTAGGATTCTGATGTGGGCAGGATTGAAACTCTACAGTAATTTGAGAATAGTTGACTTTACATTTTCTAATATTTCTTCAGGAACAAGGTGTGTGCCTTGGTGCTTTCAGATTCCTTGTTAATCTGTGAGTAAATATCACGACTTTATCATTCAGGATGTGCCTCTTTGAACTGTGTGAACCTCGGTGTATTCTGTTGCTGCTGGAGTTCCTGTTGCTGGCAGTGTCCTTATCTCTGTTGGGTCACATGGTCAAGCAGGTTTATGGGAGGAGAGTGCCATTCACAGATGGTCCTGCATTCAGCTGCATCATGAACTTTCATCCATTTTCGCAGTTTTTCTCAGGAGGTTATCATAGATTTCCCAAAGAGTTGATCCACCATCTACACACCATGACCAACTCATTGATTTGGTTTTTGTCTGTTTTTTCCTCTTGTTTGAAGAAAATGATGCCAACAGAATGTTGACCTTCATTCTTTACTAGTCTTTAGTTCTAGGACAGTTTTAGGTTCACAGAAGATGGAGCACAAAGTACACAGTGCTCCCATCTACCCCTTATTTCCAGACAGGCACAGCCTTCCCTGCAGTCAGCATCTCACTCCTGGTAGCAGTTGTCCCCACAGAGTTCAATTGCTGGGCGGTGGGGTCAGAGGACATTTAGTTTACAAGAAATGGCCACACTGTCTCCCAGCTGGCAACTCTATTTGGAATTCCCAGCACCCAAGAGGAGCAGGCCCCATTGTTCCACAGAGGAAAGCAGTGGGGCAAGTGGACTGGTGTCACCTAAGCCACCCTCAATCCCCAGCACAGCCAGGGCACAATAGGCCCTTTGCTTGACTTGGCCCAGTCTGTCTCCAGTCAAAAACATGTCACTGTCCCACTGGACACTGGTATTTCAGGGTAACACGAACAAGTTCCTGTGTTCCCTACCCACCACCTTGTTCATGGTGTCTGGTCTTCCCTCATGTTGTTGCTGAGGGATCCCTCCTCCCAATACCACTTTATGTCAAATCCTGTCTCTCCTGAGAGGCTCTCAAGCATGCTCCTCTGTACCCAAACTGCTTCTTAATGTCTTTCCTCAAAACAGTGTGTTCCCCCAGGCTTCAGTGGGGTGCCTGTGTATGGCTGGGACCCTGAGGACCCAGCTGGTGCCACCCTCCTAACTGACAAGAGAATAGTCGGTTAAGACAGTTTCCTGTTTGATTTGATGGAACCCTGGTTTGACTGTTTGAAACATTAGATGAGAATCAGGGGGCAGGGGGTAGTCTTCCTCTTGGCATGGTGTTCTCTCAAGACCTGAACACCACTGATATCTTCACAAGTGTCCCCATGCAACCGACCATTCTCCCTCAACTCCCAAACTGACCCTGACCCAGCAGGATCCTTTCACACTAAGATGCACCCAAACCAAACATCCCAGGAGTATGTGCCAATCCTCTTCTTTGTGCCAGGTGCTAGGCTGAAACAGATGAGCACAACCAGTCACTGCCTGCAATCAAGGAGCTAAATTCTGAAAGGACTCCACCAATCATCTCATTGTACATTTCTAAATCTCTAGTTAAGGAGCTAAATTCTGGTGGCACCTGCCAATCCACTGATCATAGTTTTGTAAACTCCAGCTTCAGTTTTTGCCAGAAAGGAGATATGCATGGTACCAGCAATGCCTGTGGTTGACCAAGTCACTGGGGCTGTGACCATGATGGTTGGCATCAGGACTCTGTGAGGAAGGAAGAGCTGGAATCCAGGCCCTGTGGCTTGCCACAACTGAGTGGACAGGACCTGTGAGGCTCACTGGGAACAAATAGCCCTGGGCTCCCCAGGCTTCTGAGTCCAGCTACTAACTGCTCATTGTTTGCTAAAGCTGAACTCAAAGCACCATCAACCATGAGACTGTCCCTGTGTATCCTGCTGGTCACTCTGGCCCTTGGCTGCTATGAGGGTGAGTATCACTTCTAATCAGACTATCACCAACGCTGCATAAGTAACCTCTGAAGCAGGTAACTTGTCTGGGGAAGGGATGGTGAACTGATCAGAACCCAAACTAGCCTGCTACTTATGGATCAGCCCCCTGCATGCTGAGGGTTCCTCTATCACTTCCTAGCAACTTGGAACTTTACATAAAACCCTTTCAGGACACTTTGAAGAGCTTCACACCTGAAGCCTCACTCCCCAACTAGGGTCTATGTTCAGAAGCATCAGGGCGCAATAAGATTTCATTGTGCATCACGGTTCTGCCACACAGCAGCGTTTCGTCTTGAACAAAATGCTCGACCACCCAAGCCTCCTCTCATCCTTGGCTTCCACAGCCACCAGCAAGAGCGCCTCTGACCATGGAGTGAGACGATGGGTGTCAGAGGCCAGCTCTGGGTCTCATCAGCCGTTCTTCTTCTCAGAGTCTTTGGTGCCAGTTGAGTCCACAACTCTCTAACTCTGTCTTTCAGACTCATAGAATGTTCCAGCTCAGAGGGTTTTAGTGAAGTTCCCAGTTCAAGAAGAGGCAGTGTGGTCTGGCTCTCCCAGGAATCAGTCAGGAGCAGCCACACTCAACACATCCACATGTCCTACTCCTTTTCTGCGAGTCCACCCAGGATCAGAAGAGCCAGTGCAATCTCAGGGCCACACTGGCTGCATTTCTAGGTGACTTCTAGCCACTCATTCAACAATACTTTGCTGTGTCATCATACCATCAACTCTGACCCACGTGCTTTTGACTCTTTCTCTTTCATCTGACTTTATGGGCTCCTCCTATTTCCCCTTGTTGCCACTGATCTGACCACTCCTCATCTCTGTGTACTTTCTGTCTGAACAGGCCTGGTAGGGCACATGCCCCACTGAAGGTGGTTGTAATAATATGGGGGCAAAGTGGAGGATGGGGATGGAAAATCCAGACCAGGAAGAGTGGTGACTTCAGGTCTCAGCACAATCCCGGTAAAGCTGAAAGCAGACACCGGTTGCCAACCCCACCGTCACAAAGGAATTACGTGTTCAGTGCAGACCATAAGAGCTAGTCATGGTTCATGTGTAAGCCTCAGCTTCCTTTCTAAGCTTTTTAGTTGTATTCACCCAATGTCATAATTATCCTGTTTTATTTACTCTCAAAAGATCACCTTCCAACATCCCATCATTGTCCCTGCTCCTCTCCAGACTTAGTCCCTGTTCTCCGATCTCTGTGAGATCATCCTGTCCCACTCTGCTGGAAAGACTGATCAGTCATAGCTCCTCTCCCCCAACATCCAAGAGGAGAGAACATGTCACTCTAATGACAGGCAAAACCTTAATTCCTGAAATCTAAGCAAAATGAATTTCAGCAAAGCAGGAGAGTCTTGGAAAAGCATGTGTGTACTTTACAAAGGATAAAAACTGAACTAGGTCTCAGTGAACCTATTTTCTAGGGCCAGACTTGCTGCTACTCTGTGATTTGAGCAGTCACAACTTCTATGATTTCCCATTATCATTGGGACAATTATGGGACAGGACCATAGAAACCACTGGTGTTCCTGTCTAACATCAGAGAGCCTTGGGGAAAAAGTGACTTCCTGACATCAATTGTATTTGTTTTTCTCCTCCAGCAAATGCAAAAGTCTGTCCTGCTAGGATGGCTGAAATTAGAAGCTTCCATTTGGATTCTGCAGAGCTCTACAATATCCATCTTCTGAGATTTGCTCCACCTAGAGAAGCTGCCAAGGCCATGGTCAAAGTAAAGCAATGTGTAGATCATATGCCCATACAAGGCAGACAGAAAATTTAGTGTTGTGGTAAATTGTTTCTCCTTCCTCTCTAGGGCTTCTGCTCAGCTGCATGGCCAGGAGGGAGGTCAGGGTGCTGCACTGTGGTCACAGGACAGGGAAGCACCTGCCCCTCTTCTCACCTCTGACACAGTGGCCTGTGGCCACAGGATTGATAATGACATGACACCTGCTGAGCTGGACTAAGGCTGCACAGTACATGTAGCATGTTCCTTCTTCTCAGGTCACCTCTTTGGGCACAAAGAGGTGCACCTACAATGTCCTGGGGGGGACAACCAGGTCCCAGGTGGTGATGCTGAATGGCAGAGACTGCTGCCTCCTGCCTAGGAGGTCTGAGGTTGGTGGGTCCATTCTCCCACCCAGTGGCATAGTCCAAGGAGAGTGTCATGGAGCTTGGGGAGAGTAGAGTGGACACAGCAGGTGGAAGGGCACTGTCCCAGGCCCTCTGTCAGGATGGAAGGGTGGCTGGTTGGGGAATCCACCAGCTCTCACAGAGTGAGCCCCTCCCTGTCTCTCTGCCCCACTTTCCCAGCCCTCACCTATCATGGCCAGTGGGCAGAGACCCTTCCTGTTTCATCCTCTGCAGCCTTGCTTGGAGCTGAAACACTTCTGTTATGTGTTTGCGAGGAAAGTGGAGGCAGATTGACCCACACACAGAGCTCACATGTGCTGCCACGGATGAGAATAATTCTACAGAGACATGATCTGCTTGGGAAAGAAGGCTGACCAGTCTCTCAGAGGAGTAAGGTTTTTTAGCCTCTCTCCCAGTGGGCTTGTATTGAGTTTAGCTTGCATAGGGGTACATGTCAAAGAAAGGAGGTATGATTTACAGATAACATTTCTGAGATCAGGGGTCCTTTTGAGTCAGGGTCTGGTAGACAGTGTGACACCTATAGGCTGTAAAACCTTGGGAAACAAGGTTTTACAATGTTAGGATGGCCTAACATTTAAATTGAAGACCTTTTTAACAAAGCAGGTTTGGCAGGATTTCATCAATTCTTTCTGAGACCTGATGGTCCCCCTCTGGGAACCACCAGTTCTGGCACAGGGCTGCACCTCCCATCGGCATTGTTTCAGTCCTGAATCAGGCCAGAGAAGCAAGGCAGCCAAGAGATTAGGAGACTTTACAGATAGAATGAGAACTCATGCTGTGATAAAGCCAAGTGGTGAGGGTTTTTGTCCCCTCTCCACAATCCTCTGAGTCCTTCCCTGATGGCGCCTTCGCAACTGTGCATGTCTTAAGTTGCTCCTTTCTTGAGGAATCTTACCCATCATTGACTATCCAGCCATACTCCAGGGGCCTAGCAGGGTGATGTAAGGGGGCAGAGGCTGTGACCCTGCTAGGAGGATAAGGTTTGTCACCTTAGTGGCTTATGGTTTCAAAGTCCCCTAGCCATGGGGCCTTTTTGCCTGATGGCAGGGCTACAGCTCTTGTAACCAGGAAGGATGGCCCCCAAAGAGGAAATCAGATATTTACAATAATTTTCCAGCTGGTCCACTCCTGGAGTGCAGTTGGGTTTGGTACAAATTCCCACACAGGCTAGATGCTCAGTGTGGGGAAGTCCATGTGCTATCAGGTTGATTTCCACACAGGAGACAGTTCATCTCCTGATGGCAGAATGTCCCACATCTCCTCCCACCCCTGTCCTCTTCTTTCATCCTGTGTCCTCTTGGTGTGAAAATGTAGAGCTCTCAGACTTGGGACTTTAAGGAAGGAAGTCTGGGCTGCTTGGTTCTACCCTTGACCCTCTCCTGGCTCCATTAGAAACCTGAGTCCCACATCTGGTCACTCCAGGTTTATCTGTCAGGCTATGGACACGTTCTTCCCTGTCTTGTATGGTTTGTCATGACTGGACCAGGACTATTGAAGTCCCCTCCCGCTCGGTTTTCCTGCCTCATGCCTCCATGAGCCTTTGCTGGGTGTGATGTCCTTCACCTGTTGGTGTGAACAAAAGTCCGTGTGAATGGGTCATCTCCAGGGGCAGCATGACTGATGCCCTCTGTCTCTTTTTCTCTATTTCAGAAACATATTGGGTCCATATGTAACAAGTAGATATTAAAAATCTTACACACGAGTGCCTCTGTCATTCAAGGATGGCCTAATCATCCCTCGAAAATGTGAAGGTTTCAACGTCTTGCTTCAATAAAGTACTCGCCCTGCACTTCTCTCCCTGTCTTGTTTTTGTCCAACAGTCTCTCCCTGGAGTTGGGGTGGTTCTCATCATGAAGTGGCCATTGGGTGGTGTCCATAGTATATTCTAGAGATGCAGTGTCCAGTGACTGTGGTGACCCTGAGACATGGATCCCAGAAGGACTGCTGACTCAGGAGCCATCACACATCCCTGCACAGATGCCAAGTCATGAGGCTGGGACAGAAAAGGGGGATGAGGGGTCAGCAACCCTTCTAAAGGTCCTGTCCCTGGGTTTTGCTGAAGGAACCACAGCCTTCCTGACTAGTCACATGGTTCTCAATAGGCAGCCCCACTGCCATTCCATCCCCATCAGAAGCACAAACAGTCTGCCTGGTCTTCACCCCTCACTGGGTTTCCATGCTGGGAGGGTGAAGGGTAATTTGTTTTCTGTCCACTTCTCACTTTGTAGTGAATCTCAGGGCTCAGACTTAAGGGAACTCTTTGCTCTCTGCACACTCACATTGCTCACCACCCTTGGTGACTCTTCATCCCCCCAATCTTCCCTAAAGGCCCAGAAACAAGTACCTCACTATCATCCAGGCAACCATATACACACAGTCCACACTTACTTCAGGAGGAACAGTCCAATGCACAGTGTCTGCACCAAGCCAAACCCTCCCCTGCGAGCCCCACACAGGCTGATGGGCCCGCTCACCAGTGAGCCAATGCTGACTCAGCATTGGACACACTCTAGGCTCTGGGATCAGTTTCCAGTGTCTGCCTGAACTCAGCACCACGTTTAGTGGCTTCTTGGAAGGTATTTTCTTCAGGTGTGGGGAACAAAATGTCTAACATTTGGAATTCTCTGCCTAACTCACAACATCAGGAGGGCCACACTGGCCCTGGAGAGGTGAGGTGAAAACCTGTTCCTGACTGCTTTCACCTTTGAAGGCTGATGGCAGTCCTGATCTGGTGCCCACATTGCTCCATCCTCTGTCCCAGGAGGGGAACTTGCCTTCTCCCTTTCTGTGTGTTTGCAAATCTCTCTCTACCTCTTTCCTTTATGATACATGGGATGGCATTTGGAGGCCACCAGGAAATTCAGAATCCCTAACACACTATCTGCACCCACATCACATCTGCAAACTCCTTTGTGCCTTGGAGGATGACCCACAGGCCCCGAGTTTAGGGTATGGATTTGATAGGGGGTGGGGCTTTATGAGCCTACTTCAGCTCATCTGCCTCCTGACACCTACGAGTCCACTAAGTTCTGCCCCCTCCACAGCCAAACATCCCTCAGACATCTTAGCCTTCCCATCACACAGTCACCATCACAGTTCAGTCCCAGGCCTTTCCCACTGTGCCCGGTTCCCCTAAACAGCCCTCTGGGTCTGAGAGTCACCTCCTGTGACACGCACTATTGGCCCCACTGTGACCCTCCAAGTAGGATCCAACCTCACTTCTGCAACTTCCAAACACTAGAGGTCATGGCTTCCTAAACATTTCAAGTAAGAATACTTATTGCTAGATCTAACCCATCTCTAATTATGAAGGTTGTATGAAGGACAAGCTATGATTCAGAAACCAAAGTTATCTACTATTATTAATTATGTCCAATGTCTTTACAATAAATGTGTATTTTTTATCACTTCAGAAAACATGTATATTTACATTAGTCTCTGTTTTCTGAAATGAATTATATACTCAGTCTACACACTATACTTGGTAAACACAAGGACCCAGGATGCCCTTGGGACAGCCTGAGAAACACATGGGTTTACATGGGGAGCACAGGGGACCATGGTTAGCATTCCACACCAGGCCTTGCACCACCCTGAGCCTGGGCCCTCTGACCACATCATCCTGCTCACCAGGCTCTCTACTCAGCCATCCTTGACCATGTTCCATTTCTCCTGTGTTACGTTGGGTCGCACCTCCGCACAGGACTGGTGGTGGTCCTTGTGCCTCTATATTGTCCCTGGCACAGGACACCTGACTACCTCAGCTGTGAGGCCCTTCCACTTCCCCTCCTTGGTGGGGCATCCTCTAATTCTTACATCCTGAAATAAATCTTTACACACAGACACACAGGTTGTACTCTCCAACACACATGTGGTGCACATGGTCACACACCCAGCCCACTTGCAGACATGCAGGCCCACCCAGACACAGAATGGTGCTGCCATCCTTCTGGTAGCACTTTACTTTTCTGTGGTGTGGTATTCATTACCACAAAGTTCATTGGAGACCATCCTGACTGAACTGACAATATGAAAGCACCAATGTTCTCATTGTTATTATTTCTAAAACACATAAGAGATTACATGTATCAAGCAGCCCAATGGGTGACATTGTCAGTCTCATTTTTCCCTGACTTGTCTCTAGGAAGGTGACAAACTATTACCACCACAGCCATGGGGACGAAGGATGTCCTACCCACTGCCCATCAGGCCTGCCTCTGTGTCTTCTCAGAATCAACTGGGAAGACACCAAAAGACAGTGAGGCTCAGGGTCCACTACAGGACCCACATGTGGGGACATCTACAGTAGAACTCATGTGGTCCCCCTTCCTCACCTTCACCTTCTAGTGATGCAGCACCCAGCAAAGCAACTTTGGGGCCAAGCCCCTCACTGATCCAGGGATAACAGCAAGGCTGTACATGGCAGTCAGAATGCCCAGCCTCACAAGGTGTCTCACCTGGAGACCTTCCTCTGGCCTCTCCTCTAGCCCTGTGAGCCTGGCCCTTGCAGGTCATTGGGTCATTTCCCTGTTGTCACACTGAGAGACTTAGGGTGTTGTGAAGGAGCATTTTGGTCAGGACCTACTGGCCCTGTGGGAGGTGAGAGATCGCCTGGCACCAGGGCCAGGGTGGAGGAGAGATGTAGGAGAGGGAACACTATACTGGAGAGTCACTGAGCCAACCATGCTGCCACTGGAGATGGTGAAAAAACCGACTGGGAGTATATCCAGTGCCAGTATATGTATACTCAAATGAGGATGAAACTCCTGCCTTAGGTCTGTGTATTTTACCAAACACACAGGAGATGGTCCCATGGACTGTAGCTCTCTGAGAGACAGAGGAGACATGACTGTGAATGGGAACAGGGTCTGTGTGTCTATCCCCCTGAACCCCCTGTCCCAGCAATGCAGACACATCATGTCCAATCCTGTCTGATGTCAACTCTGTTTCATTTGCCTCATGGGTTTTCTTTCTTGGAAGAGAGCACAGATTTTTAGAAAGTCTGGCTCAAACCTCCTCACTGAGTCTGTCCAGGTACAAAGGATGGACTTCTGCCAAGTCTCTTGTCTTGATCTCTGAGGCCTCTAACTCTTCCTTGGGACACACGTTATCCTCTCTGCCTAAACTCTGCTCTTCACACATCTGCTATCTGCACCATCTCACACTCTGTGACATGGTCATTATTCTGAACCCAAGCCCTGCTTTGTCATACAAGCTTGCTTCACACGAACATTCAGTGGCTCTGCACTCCAATGACATGAGACTCATGTCTCCACTCAGAAATTAGTGTATTCAGGCATGTTATTTTCAAACTTAATCTTGTGTCCAAACAAACCCTTCATCTTCCTCTCTCTCTTTTGACTCCATTTTTGCCCTCCCAGATGCTCAGCTTCCTTTCTGCTATCTTAGGGCATAAAGATGGGGAGAGATGAGAAGACAAGAAAGAACTTTCCCAACATTTATTTAAAAAAAAAAAAAGCAGTGATGGTAAATCTCTAAAACATAGTCAATTTTCTAGGATACTTTCCTTGCAAGTGTGAAGTTTGATTTCCAAACACATGCCAGGCTGTATGTGACTCTGAATTGTGCTGGGTCGGTGAGAGGCTAGAATCCTAAAATGTTCACCTTCCAGCTTTGTCCAGACTCTGGTCTGTCTTTGGATTGGCAGCCATCATCTGAACAGCTACAATGGCTGCAGTAATTCTGGTCTGGGTCTCTCTGAGCTCTTCTATGTGCAGCAGTTGCAGAATCTGAGCAGCTTCATCAAGAACTGCATCTCCTGTGTCAAACCAAGGCTGTGCTCCTCTAGAGCAACTGGCAATCAACCCTCCTGTTGTCTGCT
>PVIA01019704.1:0-10044 GCA_004024845.1 Tonatia bakeri | reverse complement strand
ATCTCATACAATTCACCCATTTAAAGTGTACAACTCAATGGTATAGTACATTCAGAATCATGCAATCATCACCACAATTGATCTGAGAACATTTTCTTCAAAAAGAAATACATCACCCTTTAGCTGTTATCTCCCATCCCATTTCTGTCCCCAGTCCTAAGTACTTACCTACTTCCTGTCACTACAGATTTGCCTATTCTGAACATTTCATAGGAATGGAATCATTATGCTAAGTAAAAGAAGCCAGTCACAAAAGAATGCATATTATATATTTTCAAGGGTCATCCATATTACATCATATGCCAGTACCTCCTTTTTACAGTCAAGTAATATTCCACTGTATATACATATACCACATTTAACTTATACATTCACCAGCTGGCTGACATTTGTGCTGTTTCACTTTTTGACTATTATGAATAATGCAGTTGTGAACATTTATGTTCAAGTTTTTGTGGACATATTTTCATTTCTCTTGGCTACATACCTAGGAGTGTAATTTACACTATTCTTATCACAGTTAAAACCGTGGTCAACCAATGTAATTATGTTACACTCAGAGGTATTATGCACAAATACTGCATTCCCAAGAGAATTATGCAGAAAGAGCTTGGCTCTGGAGAAGGAAATCCACATTGATAGGAAAAAGGCTACACAAAGTGAAAAAAGCAGGACACGACCCACTTAAAATCCTTCCTGGGTTTCCCATTCCCTGCTGTGTCCTATGGCCCCTATGCACCTCAGCTCCACTCCCCTCAGTTCTCTGAGGGCCAGTTATATGCTAACTTTCAGAGATTTTTAGGTTGTCTCAGCTTCTGAGCCTTTGCGTGTTTCCTCTATCACTCTGTCGCCACTTCTTTGCCCAGTGGTTTCACGTCTCATCTTAAATGTCACTTCCTCAAAGAAACCTCTAATATCACTAACTAGGCTAGGGTTAGGTATTTCCATAGCAGCTTGCAATTGTCCATCTTAATACTTTTGATACTTGTAATCGTTTATCCAGTCAGTAATTAAATACTGAGAGCCTTTTACACACAAAGATACAGAGTGAAACAAAAACATGGAGGATCCTTGTCATCCAAGATCTTACATTCTAGAGGGAATACAATGTACAAGTAAACAAATCAATATACTGGGTAATTTTAGATCATGATAATAAGCTCAGTGTTTATCCTCTGAATTGTAAACACCATGAAGGCAGGAGGTATATCTGTCTCGGTTACTTACAGTTTGGTAGAGCTTAGCACTGAGTCTGGCCGGCTGAATAAGCACAACACAATTTTTTTCCACGACTTAAAATTGACATACAAAAGACGTGAAAAACACAAGGAGACTACTTCTGTAAATAATTGACTTTGAGGTTTTTCCCCTTTTCTTTTTCAAAGCTTTCTGTAATTCTACATATTTTTATAATCAAAACAAAAGATGAGTAAAAATTACTATGAGTAAAAGAACCCCAAAATAAAACACATTTATATGTCACCACACACTCGTTAAACACCTGGGAATAAAATCTAGTCTGAAATACTTAGATGCGTTGGTTAAGTGGATAGAATTTCCTTGGCGCATTACCAAGCAGGTTCTCGGCCTTCAGCAGTGTAACTCACCGTTTTAAATTGGCCTTAAGCAAAAAGGTGCTTAAGTACAGGAGCCCTCAAATTTCCTGATTTCTAAAGCGCTTTAGAATGCCCCTCCACCCAGGCTGCGACAGCGAAAACACTGCAATTTCATTTACACGTCAATGATAAGGGAACACAATTTTTTGCGACGTCAACAAAGAACACAATACTTTTCCACAACACGTCACCACCCCCTCCCAATATATATTCTTCTACCAGTCCCAGACACAAGCTAGCTAGGATAAATCCAGGGAGCTCTAGGTTAAGCCGGAGAAGAATCCCAACAGAACACCATCCCCTAGCAGAGCGCTCAGCCACTTCTTTCTTCCCCGAGACGCAGGCGCAGCTAATCTCCGGCCACCGAATGCCAAGTCTAGGCGAGCTGAAAGAGGGCGCTTACGTCACCGTGCGGTGAATTAGGGACCCATCCGCTCCTCCAGGGGAAAGGAGTCCGCGCAGCTTGGTTTCCCTTAGCCCACCAAAAAAAATTTCCTTTCTCTT
Source organism: Tonatia bakeri (assembly GCA_004024845.1). Classification (NCBI taxonomy): domain Eukaryota; kingdom Metazoa; phylum Chordata; class Mammalia; order Chiroptera; family Phyllostomidae; genus Tonatia; species Tonatia bakeri. The sequence continues at coordinate 7,924 of PVIA01019704.1, read as the reverse complement.
TAACCCCAGCGCCTTTCCAACGGTACAGTTTTTCTCCGGATTTCTGCCCGTGTGCTCGTTCGTTGGACCACAAAGTCCGCGGACAGAAAAAGGAGATCTAACGTGAGTCCATCTCATCGTTGTTTACAAGGACTCAGCTAGACTAGGAATCGGTCCGCGAGGGCGGAGCCGAGGAAGCCGGCTCTTCTTTTCACCCCCTCCCTCCCTTGCCTTCCCCGCGAGCGGACGCGGCAGCGCCTCTGTCTCGCTTTTTCTTATTTTCCCCCCTTCCCCTTCTTTTTTTTTTTTCTTTTCTTTTTCCCCCTTCCTCCCTTTCACCATTTCCCCTTGGAGGCGCTTCCCCCGGGCAGGGGCAGAGCCGGTCTCACCCCCCGCCTCTCCCCGGCCCCCGCCGCCCTATGGAGAGAGGGAGCCCCCTCCCCACCCGGGCACAAGCGGCGGCGGTTGGAGGAGCCAGACCGGCGGTGGCTGCCTCAGGTCCGGGATCGTCATGGAACTAATTCGCTGACCGACCCACGGCCGCAGCCGTGTGTCCTGCTCGAGTGCCAGTGCCCGCGCACCCCGGCACGGTTCCCCCTCTTCTCCCTCCTCAGTCGGCCCGGTCCTCGTCCCGCGCGCCCCGTCGCCGCGCGCTGAGGAAAATGAGGTGGTAGCGGGCCCCCGGATGACCCCGCATCACCACTGTGAGGCCTACAGCTCTGCCAGGGAGGAGGAAGAGGAGGAGAAGGTGAGCGGGCGGGGCGGGGGGCTCGACGAGTCTCCGTGACCCGCGCTCGCGCGCGCAACCCACAGGAAAGCACCCGGAGCCGCGCGCTCCGGAGCGCCCCACCCCCGCCGAGGCCACCTCCCCGCGCCTCCACGACCGGGCCCTCGCCAGTCCTCCCCCACCCACATCCACCCACCCCTAGTACAGCCCCCCGACCACAGTCCGCCCCCCTTCGCCTTCGCTTCCACCGGGGCCCTCCAGACGTTCCCTCGCCCTGCACCTCCACGCAAGAACAGCTCCGCACCTGCCCAGTTTGCTAACAGCTCTTCTCTGTTCCCTTTCGGGCCATTTTTGTCTTTCGCCGAGTAACTTTTTTGTAGGAATTGCAGATTGCCTACTCTGTAGTGCGTTTTCTAGGCTCCGCGAGCCTGTGTAACACACAAAGGAGGGGACTCACTCCTACGTTAGACCTCAACGCTCCTGCGGGAGCCGAAGGAAGATGATTTACATTGCAAAGCGGTGTGAATGCCAAATGAATGGGGTGGCCGCCGGTGCTGCGGGAACTCGGTGAAGGGGGACGTCACCCAGGGTGTGGGTAGGGGAGATTGAAGAGGAGGTGAGATTTGAGTTGCATCCTGAAGAGCGGATAAAAATAGCGAAGTTTTGAAAAAAGGAAAGAAGGGCCTCTGCTGAGCTCAAGGTTCCATTGCAGATGATTTTGGTAGGGCTTGAGAATGGGGTAGCGAAATAGTGGTAGGTATCTCTGCAGAGGCAGGATGGAGTCAGAATGACACTCTGAAAGCTAAGTTCAAGTATTTATTTAGCCTTTTTTCTGTTATTGGGGAGTCACTCGACATTTGAGCAGCAGTGTGGCCTTAGGATGTTAATAACAACACTTGTTGAGGCATATTATCAGACAGTTATTGTATGTGATTTGCAACTTACTGAATTCTCAAGTACTCATTGAGGCAGGTTTCATTGAGGAGTGTCATTTCACAGATGAGGAAAACTGAGGCTCGACGAAGTGAAGTAATTTCCTCCTTAGATGACACAGTTAGAACCCGGTGGCCAGAGTTCAAACCCGAGCACCCTGAGAATGTGTTGAATAGTCTCTCTTTCTGATGAAAAGGTTAACAGTAATGTTATCTGCTTCCAGTTTTCCCGGTCATTTGTGGCAGACGAAGTAGAAGGGAATGGATAAATATCAGTTGGTTAAGAGGGAATGGACAAGATCTAGATTCACTAATCTGGGACCAGCAGGATGAGAGATAATGAGTTTCTGGACCAGGAAAATCTTAATAGTAATGAAGAGCAGACCGGTAGAATTAACGTGTGTTGGGAAGTATAGTAGAGTGGCATCCTAGTAGGTTAGGGTGGAACTCTCAAACGTTTTTTTGGTCAGATTGGAAGCTGAGAGTGTGCATACAGGTTTTATTCTGATTGTAATACTTTAAAGATGAAAAGTATTCACTTTTTGCATGTTTCTTTATCTTTAAAGTGGGCTTAATAATACTACTTCATAAGGTTGTGTTAGGGTTAAGTCAGTTAATATGGCATAATACTTAGAAGAATACCTGACCAGGTAGCACTCACTGCTTTTACCTGTTAATCATTTAGCAAGTGTAAGCTGTTATTGTTTATTAGGCATAGTGCTCAACTCTGAATGCCATCAGGAACTTATGGTTAGTAGGAGAGCCAAGTCTGCAAATAATTATCATGAGCAATTCAATGCAAAAGTAGAGTTATGTCCAAGTAGAGATGTAGGAAGGCCGTGTGTGGTCGCAGATTGATCCAAGTGCAAACTCAGTAGGAAGGGGAGAGTGAGCTACAGAAGGACATTTCAAGTTAAAAGAAGAGAGTGTGGAAAGACTGGGAAAGAGCATCCTGTTTTAGAATTACAAGTATTACATGTAGTTCATTATTAAGTTAGGGGCATAAAGTCCACGAGGTAATATTAGAATGTAGGGTTCTCATATGGTCACATTAATAAATTCATCATATTTAGAAGAAGAACTTAAGATCCAGAAATCAGCACCAGTACAGAATTATTAATAGGGTTGGTGTTAATGATGATAGTTAGTATAATAATTCCATATTAATGAAGTTCTGTTTAACCATCACCGTGCAGTAGTTTCCCTTGGACTAGTGGGAGGCCCTTTGTATAGATACGTAATATAGTTTATGTTGTACAATAAGGATTTTATAAACTTCACTCAGACATCAGGCTATTTGATAAACCCAGAAAAAGCAGAAGTAGAGATTAAAAGAATGAGAAGAGAAATGTGAAAGAAGCTATTCATAGTTAGAAGTGTGTGGAGTATGCCAACCAAAATATGGTCTTTTTGTTTTTCGGTTCCTAGAGACTTTTCTACCTGAGCATTCAAAATTCTGGCTGTATCTAAAAGTGGGCATAAAATAAGATACAACTATAATGTTTTATTATTTGAAATAGTAAAATTATATTTTAAGTGCTTGTATTTTATTTCTTAGCAGGATTCATTATTAATCTGATTCAAATAATCTGTTTTACATATTAGAAAATAGGCCCTGATTGACTTGGTTGGTTGAGCATTGTCCTGCAAAGTGAAGGGTCCCTGGTTTGATTTCCTGGTTGGGTGGGAGCATTCCTGGTCCCTGCACATGGCTGGGTTGCCGCCAGGGCCTGTGTGGAAGGCAACCAATGGATGTTTCTCTCACGCATTGATGTTTCTCTCCCTCTCTCCCTCCCCCTCTCTCTAAAAATAAATAAATAAAATTTAAAAAAGAAAATAGGTTGTATTTTGCCAGTAAAAGAAGTATAGTTCAAGTCAGTGCTTTTTCCAATGTATCATATTATGCCTTACTAGAGACTTAAAAATGGAATGTAAGTAATAGCCTGATACAAGTACTTTGATAAATTGTCTTTTATTTTGTTTTTCACATTCTTATAAGTAATTTCAAAATGAAACTCTACCAGGATTCACCTATTAACATTTTACCTTATTTGGTTTATCATTTGTCATCCCCGCCCCCCACCATCTGTATGTATAAGTTGCATGATGGCCCCTTACTCCTAAATTTTGTAGTGTGTATTTCCTAAGGCTAGGGATATTCTCTTAGAGAATCACAGTCAAGTTATAAATTTTAATACGTTTAACATTGTTACATTTACTTTAATCTACTGCCCATGTTCACATTATGTCAGTTGACCCAATAATGACATTTTTAACATCTCTCTTCCAGTGCAAGATCATTCTAAGGTCAGGTACTGCAATCTGATTTTTCTAGACTCATTTAATCTGGAACATCCCCACAGGTGTCCTCCATTTTTTCTGTCTTTCACTTGCATATTTGTATCCTTTTTTTTTTTTAAGTTTAAAAAATTCGAAAATTCGAACTTTTTCCTTTTTTTTTTTTTTTGGTTAACATTCTAGTGTGAGCAAAGAATGATTCCTTTTTCTTCTCTTGATGTGGTGTATTATGTTAATCGATTCCTGAACATTAAACCAACTTGCATTCCTGGGCTAAGTCACATTTGGTTATGGTGTATAATCTCTCTTTTTTTTTTTACAGTGGGAGATTCAGTTTGCTCGTATCTTGTTGAGTTCTGTATATATTTAGAAAAGATACTGTTCTATAGATTTTTAGTGCTATGTATTATTTTTGGTTTTGGTAGCAGGGTAATAACTGGCCTCATAAAATGAGTTGAGAAGTACTCCTCTTTACTTTTTGCAAGAGTAGATGAATAATTTGTATTAGTTTTTCTGTAAATGTTTTGTAGAATTTACTAGTGAAGCCATTTTGGCATAGGCTTTTCCTTGGCAATAGTTAATTTGTTTATTCATTCCATTTCTTGTTTTATGGCTAGTCAGCCTTTCTGTTTCTTCTTAAGTCATTTTTGATAGTTTATGGCTCTAGATATTTGTTTCATCCAAATTGTTCACTTCATTTGTATACAGTTTATAAAATTCTCTTATTTTTAAAAAATTTCTATAATATAGGTAGTAATGTCCTTGCTTTATTTCTGATTTTAGTGCTTTATCCTTTGTTTTTTCTTGGTCAGTGTAGCTAAAGGTTTACTAGTGTTAATGATCTTTTCAAAGAACTACCTTTTGGTTTCTTTCATTCTATTTTATTTTTCTATTCTGTATTTTTTAATTTCCACTCTAATATTCTTTCCCTCTGGCTTTCTTTAGTTATAGTTTACTGTACTTTTTCCAGTGTCTTAGGATGGAAGGTTATGGTATTGATTTGAGATTTTTCTAATACAGCATTTACAAGAATTAATTTGTCTCTAAGCACCACTTTCATTGCATCCCATAAGTTTTGTTAGGTAACTCTTTTTCATTCATCTGAAAGTATTCTCTAATTTTACTTGTGATGTCTATTAAAAAAGTTGTTAAAAGCATTAAATATTTGAAAGTGTTACTGAGGACCTTAATTGTAGGTGATTGGAAAACAGGAATCTTGAACCTGATCTTATTGCTATGTAAGTACTGTGGTATTCTATTACGTTTACCTTCTTGCATGACCTTTTTTTTCTGGTTTACTTTGTCAGTTGCTTAGCTTTCTTTATATCTTTTCACATTTCTCCAGCAATCTTTCTCTTTTTTTAGGATTTTATTTATTTTTAAAGAGAGGGAGAAAGAGGGAGATAAACATCTATGTACAAGAGATACATCAGTCAGTTACTTCTTGCACTGCCTCTGGTGTGCCCCAAATTGGGGACCTGGCCTGAAAACCCAGGCATGTGCCTTGATGGGGAATCGAACTGGTGACCTTTTGGTTTACAGACTGGCACTCAATCCACTGAGCCATACCAGCCAGGGCTCCAGCAATTCTCAATTAAGTTTTTTATACCTAGTCATCTCTCAAATCTAGTTTCCCTTTTTAAAAAACTTTTTTTTAGGCATCTCTCTTGGACTTTGATTTGCCCTGCACTGATCTAGAGGGTGGCTCTTCAGACTTGCTGCTCATTTGGAGTGCCAGTCACTTCACTGTTGAGTTTTCTAATCAGTGCTGTCTAGTAGAATTTACTGCATTGATACACACATTCCCTTTCTGTGTTATCCAATGCAGTATTTGTTAGTCACTTGTAATTATTGAGTACTTGAAATGGGGCTAGACTGAGGAGTTATATCTAATTTAAATATCCATATGTGAGGTTAGTAGATACTGTATTGGAAGCTCAATGCAACATGGTTTCATACTTCCTTTTTACACTATTTGTATGTATTTTTGAATATGAAAAAAATCAAAACTAACTGTTTTAAAATGAAAAAAGTTTCATATGTAAGGTGATGGTTTCATACTAAGTGGAAATAGGTGGGATTTAACATGATTGTTGTAACTTTTTTTAATGAAAAACGTTAGCAACCCTTACCTGATGAGATTTTTAAGATGAATATTTGGGACATCTACTAAGAATTCCTAGTATTAAAAGCTCATAACTTAAAATTGTTTGACACAGTTTGACAGTTATAATATATTTTGACTAGGGTCAAGTGGTTTTATTGTCTTTATAACTGCGTTTCCAATTTAAAGTGAGAATGTGTTTGATAACTATCACTGTAACATTTTAAAGGTTGGTTTTATTCATTTATTTTTCGAGAAAGGGGAAGGAAGGGGGGGAGAGAGGGAGGGAAACATCCATGTGAGAGAAACATAGACTGGCTACTTGTTGCATGCCCCAGACTGGGGACCTGGTTGCAAGGCACTTGCTCTAGCTGGGAATTGAACTGGCGACCCTTTGGTTTGCAGGCCCGTGCTTAATCCAGTGAGCCATGCCAGCCAGGGCAACATTTTAATATATGATATTTTCAAGAGCTATAAAATCTTATACTGCCTCATAACATTCTTATTTTGTCATATGAATTGCTTAATAAGAGCCAACATACTTATGCATTGCTATACTTAATTCTGTAATTACATAAACAGCATTGTTTTATATTTGATTTTATAGGTAGCTACATCAAGCTGGGAGGCAGGCAGATCCAAAGGATATCATGAAGTTTCCAGGGCCTTTGGAAAACCAGAGATTGTCTTTCCTTTTGGAAAAGGCAATCTCTAGAGAAGCCCAGATGTGGAAAGTAAATGTGCCGAAAATGCCTACAAACCAGGTAATGATTTTTCTCCTCACTCTATAGATAGATGACTTTGATTAGAAATAAGTCTACTACTGTCCTGTATTAGTATCTTGACATGAATCAGAGAAATATGTACCAGTGAGGGATATGCTCTGTTTTTTATTTGAGAAACATCTTATTTTATTGTGAAACAAAATAAGAATGAACAGTTTTTGTTTGGTTGCTTGTTTTGTTTTTATCTGAGTTACAGCTTTAGGAAGATAGGTGTGTGTGTTTTCTTTCTTCATAGTCAATACTGATAGTAGTAAGCTGCCATTATTTCTAGGTTATAGTTAGCCATGGAAGCTGAGCATATATCATTATCTTTAGGTAACAAAAAATTGCACTATATTTCTTGAATATTATGAGGAATTCCAGTAAACTACTAAGGTAATATTGGAAGCTTCTAGGGAGAGAGCCAGCTGACATCTAAGTTACTATTGGTTATATGCCATTTCTTTTTAAAAATTCTGTAATTCCATCATATAATTACATCAGCTTTTTTTTTCTACAAACGACTGAAGTTGATTCACTCGAAAAGCTTACTGTATAAGATATCTTACATATCTTTTTACCCCTAGTAACTAGTATTGTGCTTGGGATAAAGAATAATAGCCAAGAATATTTTGATATGTGTATATTAATGAATAGCAAATATCTGAGTTCCTTCTATTATTGGTTTTGGTTCATTTTTTCCCCCTTTATACCCCTTCACCCTGCACTCCCCTCCCTCCAGCATTCCCCCCCACCCTGAGTTCATGCCCATGGGTCATACATATAAGTTCTTTGACTTCTCCATTTCCTATACTATTATTAACCTCCCACTGTCTATTTTGTGCTTACCAATTATGCTTCTTATTTCTTGTACCTTTTTGCCCCATTCTCCCGCCACTCCCCTGATAACCCTCCATGTGATCTCCGTTTCTGTGACTCTGTTCCTATTCTAGTCGTGTACTTAGGTTGTTTTTATTTTTAGGTTCAGTTATTGATAGGAGTTTGTTGTCATTTTAATGTTCGTAGTTTTGATTAGATAAATACCTTTAACATTTCATATGATAAGGACTTGGTGATAATGAACTCCTGAACTTGACCTTGTCTGGGAAGCACTTTATCT
>PVIA01019703.1:0-10151 GCA_004024845.1 Tonatia bakeri | reverse complement strand
GACATTGTGTCAAGCATAACGAATATTTTAAATTTAAAAAAACTAGTGAAACTTCCTAGTATATCTGTTGAGTTGGCCAAAAAGTTCATTTAGTTTTTTTCATAAAATAAAAGATGCATTTTTCATTTTACCAATAAGTTTATTGATTTGGATATTTTGAGTATGTTGGCTATCTCCTACATGGTGTAACATTGATTGTTCTCACTTAATGTCTCAGTTTGATCTCTGTCAACTTCAACTTGTCTGCCTGACTGTGGAGCATCGTGCAGCCAGAAATCTCCAGCACCAAACTTCGCAAACCATTTTGGACGTGTTCGTTCAGTCACGATACCTGCTCCATACACTGCACAAATCATTTTTTTGTGTTTCAGTTGAGTTTTTACCTTTCTTGAAATAATAAAGTATAATATGCTGAAATATTGCATATTTCCTTCCATCTTCAATGTTAAAATAGCTCCACAAAAATTCACCAATTTTGATAAGTATTTTTAAAATTCATGCTGATATGACAGCGGTCACAATACAATTTAACAAAATTGTTTCAAATGAAGTTAGAGATAGCTAAGTTCTATGAGAGCCATCTTACAGAAAAAACCAAATGAAATTTTTGGCGATCACAATATTTTAGTTTTATCTATTTTATTCTGCTTTGATCTATAGTTCTAAATTTGTACTGTAGCAAAACAGTATCTTTGTAAAGAAGAGAATAAAAATGTTTATATATATTAAACTCTACATAGATACATTTATTATTTCTATTTTCATAAAATATGACATTGAGGGTTTTGCAGGTGTTTTTTATTTTTTAGTATATGTGCTGCCGAAGTGAGCACAAGTGTTTTTTATTTTTTATTGTGTTAAAATACACAAGTAAATTTACTATCTTAACCCTTTGTAAGCACACACTTCAATGGTATTAAATATTCACATTATCTTTTTTGGTTTTATATAAATTTTTGGAATGTTTACTGTAGTTTTGTGAAATACACCATTGGTATTTTCATAGGAATTGTGTTGAATCTATGGATTGTTTTGGGTAGTGTGGACATTTTAATGATGTCAATTCTTCCTATCCATGAACACGGTATGCGCTTCCACTTATTGTTATCATCTTCAGTTTTGTTCTTCAATATCTTATTTATTTCTGAGTACAGGTCTTTTACATCCTTGGTTAGATTTGTTACTAGGTATTCATTTTTTATTGCAATTACAAGTGAGATTGTTTTCTTAGTTTCCCTTTCTGATAGTTCATTATTGGTTTATAAAAATGCAGAGGATTTCTGAATATTTATTTTGTATCCTGTTATATTACTAAATTGATTTATCGGTTCTAGTAGTTTTTGGCGGAATCTTTAGGGTTCTCTCTATACAGTATCACACCATCTGTAAATAAAGACAATTTTACTTCTTCCTTTCTAATTTGGATGCGTTTTATTCCTTCTTATCTGATTGCTGTGGCTAGTGCTTCCAGTACTATGATGACTAAGAGCGGTGAAAGCAGACATCCCTGTCTTATTCCTGTTAAGGGAAACACTTTCAGTTTTTGCCCATTGAGTATGATGCTGGCAGTGGGTTTGTCATATATGGCCTTTATTATGATAAGGTATATTTCCTTTATTTCCACTTTGGTGAGAGTTTTTTTTATCAAAAATGTTGGTAGATTTTATCAAATTCTTTTTCTGCATCCGTTGAAATGATCATGTGATTTTTATTTTTCATTTTGTTTATGTGGTGTATCATGTTTATTGGTTTGTGGGTATTGTAACAATGTTACATTCCTGGAATAAATTCCACTTGATCATGGTGTATAATCTTTTTAATGTATTGCTGGATCCCGTTTGCTATTTTGTTGAGTATTTTAGCTTCTACATTCATCAGGGATATGGGCCTAAAATTTTCCTTGTTTGTAGTGTCTTTATCTGGTTTTAGAATTAGGATAATGCTGGCCTTGTAAAAAAGAGTGTGGGAGTCTTTTCTCCTCTTGAATTTTTTGGAATAGTTTGAGGAGGGGTGTTAACTCCTCTTAGAATGTTTGGTAAACTATCAGAGAAGCCATTCAGTCCAGGACTTTTGTTTGATGGGTGTTTTTTGATTACCGCTTCAATTTCATTAGTTGCAAAATCTGTTAGATTTTCTGATTCTTCATGGTTCAGTTTTGAAAGATTGAATGTTTCTAGGAGTTTATTAATTTCATCCAGGTTGTCTAATTTGTTGGTGTGTAGTTTTCACAATATTTTCTTACTATCCTTTATGTTTCTGTGGTATCACTTGCCACTTCTCTTTCATTTTTGATTTTATTTGTTTTGGTCCTCTCTTTTTTCTTGATAAGTCTGGTTAAAGGTTTTTCAATCTTGTTTATCTACTCAAGAATCCACCTCTTGGTTTCAATGGTCTTTTTTTTTTTTAGTCTCTATGTCATTTATCTTCACTTCACTCTAATCTTTATAATTTCCTTCCTTCTACTTTGGGTTTTGTTTGTTGTTCTTTTTCTAGTACTTTTAGTGTAATGTTAGATTATTTATAATGAGATTTTTCTTGTTTTTTTTTTTTTTTTTTTTGATAGGCCTGTATTGCTATAAATTTCTCTTAGAATTGCCTTCACTGTGTTCTATGGGTTTTTGGTTGCTGTTTGTTCATTTCATTTGTTTCAAGGTCTCTTTTGATGTTTTCCTAGATCTTATTGTTAACCCATTCATTTAACATGTTATTTAACCTCCATGACCTTGTGTGCTTTTCAGTTTGTTTCTTGTGATTGATTTCTAGTTTCATACCATCGCAGTCAGATGATTTCAGTCTTCTTAAATTTATTGAGACTTATTTTGTGCTTTAACATATTGTCTGTCCTAAGAAAATATTCCCTGTGCCCTTGGAAAGAATGTGTATTCTGCTGCTTTGGAATGAAATGCTCTGAAGATACCAATTAAATCCATCTGATCTAGTGTGTTAACTTAAGGCCACAGTTTCTTTGGTGACTTTTTGTCTGGAAGATCTATCTATTGATATCAATGGGGTGTTAAAATCCCCAACTATGACTGTATACTGTTGATCTATCCCTTTATGTTCACAAAGATTTTCTTTATGTATTTAGGTGCTCCTCTGTTGGGTGCATATGTGTTTACAAGGGTTATATTCTCTTTTTGGATTGGTCCCTTTAGCATTATAAAATGTCTTTTTTTGTCTCTTTCTATGGCCTCTGCTTTGAAGTCAATTTTTTCTAACATAAATATTACTACCCCAGCTTTGTTTTCATTTCAATTTGCATTGACTTTTTCCATACTTTTATTTTTAATCTGTGTGTATCTTTTGTTTTGATATTGGTTTCTTATAGGCAGCATATATATTGGTCTTGTTTTCTTATCTATTAAGCTATCTTATGCCTTGTGACTATTTTCTAACTACCAATTTGTATTTGCAAGAGATTCACTTTATTTTATATTTTTAATGTTATTGATTATGCTATAACAGTGGTCCCAATTTTTCCCTCTATGCCTCCCTCCACCCAGCACATCCTACTTCTTCTGGTGATCCCCTTTCCTTGTTCATGTCCATGGGTCATGCATATAAGTTCTTTGGCAACTCCATTTACTATAATTGCTCTTAACATCCCCCTGCTTAGTTTGTCTACCAATTTGTACTTATTAATTCCTTCACCTTCTCCCCCATTCCCCTAGAATCCCAATCTGACTGGCCACCCTCCCAATGTTCTCCATATCTGTGATTCTGTTTCTGTTCTGCTTGTTTGCTTATTTTGTTTTTTAGATTCAGTTCTTAATATTTGTGTATTTATTTTCATCTTAATGTTCATAGTTTTGATCTTCTTTTTCTTAAATAAGTTCCTTTAACATTTCATATAATAATGGCTTGGTGATGATGAACTCCTTTACCTTTACCTTGTCTGGGAAGCACTTTATCTGCCTTTCCATTCTAAATGATGACTTTGCTGGATGAAGTATTATTCTAGGTTGTACAGGTCCTTGCTTTTCATCACTTTGAATACTTCTTGCTGGTTTCTTGTTGCCTACAAAGCTCCTTTTGAGAAATCAGGTGACAGCCTTATGGGAGTTCCTTTGTAGGTAACTTCCTGCTTTTCTCTTATTGCTTTCAAAATTCTCTTTATCTTTAACCTTGGGATTTTAATTATGATGTGTCTTGATGTGGTTCTCTTGTGTCCGTCTTGTTTGGGACTGTCTGAGCTTCCTGGACTTGTATGTTTATTTCCTTCACCAAATTAGGGAAGTATTCTTTTATTATTTTTTCAAATAAGTTTCCAATTTCTTACTCTTTCTCTTCTCCTTCCGGCATCCCTATGATATCAATGTTGGAATGCTTGAAGTTGTTCCTGAGGCCCCTCTCTGTTCTCAACTTTTTGGATTCTTTTTTTCTTCTTGTGGTACTAATTGGATGTTTTTTCAGCCTTATGTTCCAAATCATTGATTTGATTCTCAGCTTCTTTTACTCTACTGTTGTTTCTCTCTAAATTGTTCTTTATTTCAATTAATGTCTCCTTTACTTCAGAGTGGGTCATTTTTATGCTGTTGTAGTACCCACTGAGTTCCTTGAGCATCCTTATAGACAGTGTTTTGAAGTCTGCATCTGATAGGTTATCTCCATTTTGTTTAGTTGGTTTTTTTTCAGAGTTTGTTCTGTTCTTTCATTTGGGCCATATTTCCTTGTCTTCTCATTTTGGCATTCTCCTTGTGTTTTTTCCTGGTAAGGTAGAGCTGCTTTAACTTCATGTTTTGGTAATGTGGTCTAATGTAATAGGTGTCTTGTAGGGTCCAGTGATACAGCCTCCCCTATTGCCAAGCTGGGTACTCATGCCTCTTCTGTGTGGGCTGAGTATTCCCTCCTCTTGTAGTTGAATCTTGATTGCTGTAAGCAGGTCATTGGGAGGGATTAACTTAGAACAGGCAGATGGTATAACTGGCTGTGAGCATTGGCCTGCACCACCTCCTTCTGTGGTTTATGGAGGTGGTTGGGTGGTGGTGCTTCAACATTGTCTGTAACTGTCTGCTGGGTGCAGAGGCTCTGGGGATTACTGGGTGGTACAGGCCAAGCTCATCCACCACGTGTGTTCTCTCTGAGGCCCCTTGGTAAGCCACGGGTGTCAAACTCATTTTCACCGGCGCTCACATCAGCCTCATGGTTGCCTTCAAAGAGCGGAATGTAATTTTAGGACTGTATAAATGTAACTACTCCTTAACTAGGGGCAAGGAGCTTGGTGCTGCCACCAGGTAGAAACAAAGTGCTGGGCTGGATAAAACAAAGTGGAGGGCTGGTTTTGGCCCATGGGCCTTATGTTTGCCACCTGTGGTATAAACTATAAAGTGATCTACAGATGGCTGCTGCTAGTACTGGGCCTGGGGCCATTAGTGAGAGGTATGGGGGCTGGGCCAGCTGTTGCTTCTTTGAGCAGATTTACGAAAGTTTGAAACCTGTGGCTAGTGCAGCCATTCATTTGGAAAAGCCACTGTTACAAGCTTGGGTGGGCCTGTAAGTTGGATGGGGTGGAGCTTTAGGTATCATCAGGGCAGGGCTAAATGTGTGAGCTAGGTTGATGAAGAATCAGATATGGTGCTGCCTCACTGTGGTTCTGTGTGAGGGAGAGTTCAGAAGAGGAACAGTGGTTGCTCTCTGCAGTTCTATTTGGAATGAAGATGCCACCTAGCACACACCCTGATGCCAGATTCTTCAGTTCTTCCCTGTAGCCACTGGTGACCTGCAAGGTGCTTCCCTGGTGCCAGAGCCCAGGGGCAGTACATCTGAGTAAGTCTGTATGAGGGGCCCTCCAAAAGGAGACAACTGAGAATTCCACAATTTCTTCTGCTGACCCAAACCCCACTTGTTTTTACAGCTGAAGTTATGGGGACTTACCTTCCTGGCACTGGAACCCTGGGCTGGGCAGTATGGTGTGGGGCTGGGATCTCTCGCTCCTGAGATATCCCTCGATTTTATATCCACCACCCATGGGTGTGTGACCAGCCAGCTCCATGTCTCCCTGTCTCTGCCCCTTTGTCTCTCTTACCTGTTTGGATGAACGTGGTTTCTTTAATTCCTTAGTTGTTGGACTTCCCTATAGCTTCATTTTCTCATAGTTCTGAGTGATATTTGTTCTGTAGTGTAGCTGTAATTTTGCTGTGGTTGTGCAAGGAGGTGAGCCACATTTACCTAAGCCTCCATCTTTTAAGAGATTCACTTTAGAGAGAGTAGGACGTCTGGCTTGTGAGTGGGAACTTTTGTTTTTCATGCAATGAAAGAGTGATTTTAAAATGAGTGATGTTGAGAAGGGCAAGAAGATTTTTGTTCAGAAGTGTGCCCAGTGCCATATTGTGGAAAAGGGAGGCAAGAATAAGATTGGGCGAAATCTCTGTGGTCTATTTGGGCAAAAGGCAGGTGAGGCCCCTGGATTTTCTTACGTGGTTATCAACAAGAACAGAGACATCATTTGGGGAGAGGCTATACTGAAGGAGTATTTGGGGAATCCAAAGAAGTACACCCTTAGAACAAAAGTGATCTTTGCTGGCATTAAGAAGATTTTAGAAAGGGCAGATTTAATAGCTTATCTCAAAAAAGCTACTAATGAGTAATAGTTGGCCATGGGCTTATTTAAGACAAATGTCTCGTGACTTTTTTTATGTGTACCATATTTAAATTGATTTCATACACCAGAATTTACATCATGAATGTTTCTTTTGGGCAATTCTGATTTAAATAATATTGGCTTGTGGTTAAATGAATATGATCAGCTTTTTGAACTTTGATGGTAATTTTGGTTCAGCAACTGCTATTACTATTTTCCCCTTCTAAAAATATGATTGGACTTTATTTGTAATACTCAACTTTTCACAGAGATGGGAAATGCTGCTTCAAAAACCTGTAGGAGATTGGCTTCATGTTTAGATTTATGTAGCTGGTTATAATAGCATGTTTAAATACTGAGAAAATCCCTTCACTGTTTATTAGAAAAGCAAGACTCACTTATGTTTTAAATTATGTTCATTAGCCTGTTAAAAGGCAAGGGCTGAAGGTAAGCTGGCAGTGTCCATTTTGTCTTTTGGTGCTAACTATGCCAATTTAATTAAAATTTCCTGTATCTAAACTATTGCTTTTTACTTAATGAGAAAAGGAAAAAGGACTCATGAACATGGACAACAGTGTGGTGATTGCTGGGGGGAGGGGGTATAAGGGGACTAAATGGTAATGTGAAAAATACAATGAAGATTAAATAAAAGAAAGGCATTTTAGTGTGGTTTTTATGTGATATCAAACAAAGAGTATTTAACACTTCTCACATTTAAAAACAAGGGATTCATTTTAAATTTAAGGACATATATAAGCTCAGAGTGAAGGTATAGGAAAAGGTATTTCATGCAAATGATATCAAAAGAAAGCAGATATTGCCCTGGCTGGTGTAGCTCAGTGGATTGAGCGCGGGCTGCGAACCAGGCATCGCAGGTTCGATTCCCAGTCAGGGCACATGCCTAGGTTGCAGGCCATGTCCCCCAGCAACCGCACATTGATGTTTCTCTCTCTCTCTCTCTCTCTCTCTCTCCCCCCCTTCCCTCTCTAAAAATAAATAAATAAAATCTTTAAAAAAAAAAAAAAAAGAAAGCAGATATTGCTATTCTTAGTCAAAATAAACTTTAAGTGAAAAAGTGTCTCTAGAGATAAAAAGGGACATTACATAGTGATGAAAGGGTCAGTTCAACAGGAAGATATAATAATTATAACTATGCACACATCCAACATGAGGGCATCTAAACATAGTAAGCAAATATACTAACAGATCCAAAGGGAGAAGTAAACAGCAATATAATAATAGTGGGGGAATTCAATACCCTACTTTCAACAATTCATAGATCATCCAGACAGAACGTGAATAAGGCAATATTAGACTTGAATCATACTTATATCAAATTGAGCTAACAGTATATAGAGAACATTCCATCCAATGGCAGCAGAATACAGATTCTTCTCAAGAATGAAATGGAACATTCTCCAGGATAAATCATTATAAGGCACAAAACAACTGTTAGCAAATTGAAGCAGATTGAAATCATACCAGATATCTTTTCCCACCACAATAGTCTTAAACTAAAAAAATCATGAAATGGAGGAAAAGTCACAAATGTGTGGCAATTAAACAACACACTTTTGAACAACAAATAAGGGAAAGAATAAGCCAAAAGGGAAATTTTAAAAAATCATGAAACAAACAAAAATAGAAATATAACATATCAAAACTCATGGGATGCAGCAAAAGCAGTTCTAAGAGATATGTTTATAGCAATAAACTCAAACGTAATGAAAGAAGAAAGATCTCAAACAAACTAATTTTTACCTCAAGGAACTAGATAAAGAAGAACAATATAACCCCAAAGTTAGCAGAAAAATAACACAAATAAATGTAATAGAGACCAAAACACAAGAAGAAACTAAGAGCAGCTTTTGAAAGGATACTCATTTTTGAAAAACTTTAAGCTACACTAAATAAGAAAAAAGACAAAGGACTCAAAAATCAGAAATGAAAGAGGATATTTTACAACTGATACCACAAAAATGAGAAACTACTATGAATAATTATGTGCCAACAAATTGGGTAGTCTAGCAGATATGGATAGATTCTTAGGAACATGTAACCTGCCAAGACTGATCATGAAGAAACGGAAAAGCTGAGCAGACCAGTACTGAGCAGGAGATTGAATCAGTACTCCAAAACATCCCAACAAACAAAGTCCAGGACCAGGTGACCTAACAGGTGAATTCTATCAAACATTTAAAGAACTAATATCAATTTTTTTCTCATACTCTTCCACAAAATAGAAGTGGGGGGAGCAGTTCCAAACTCATTTTATGAGGCTAGAATCACCATGATACAAAGACCAGATAAAACAATTGCAAAGTGGCTACTGGCCAGTAGGTTAAAAAAAATAACAATTTGTCAAAATTGGTTATGATACTTGGCAGTTCTGGATATTAAAATGTTAGCCATGCCTGTAGTTAAACATTTATAAAGTCAGGAAGACAAATTTAATTCAAAGTATGATGTTCCTCTTTGTGTTCATGATAGTTAATGGTGTTATGTGAAAAAATTGATTATATACTTATACACAGGTGGAAAAATAGAAACATTTTATTTATTTATATATTTTAAATGATAGTATTTATTTACTTTTAGAGAGGGTATGGGAGGGAGAAAGAGAGGGAGACAAACATCAGTGTGTGAGAGAGACACTGATTTGTTGCCTCTCACATACCTCCAACTGGGGACCTGGCCTGCAACCCACACTTGTGCCCTCACTGGGAATTGAGCCAGCAACCTTCTGTTTTGCAGGCCGACACTCAATCCACTGAGGCACACCAGCCAGGGCAGAAAGAAACATTTTAAAATACAGATCATGGATCTCTTGGGGTGATGGAATTGCAGGTTATTTAAATTTTCTATATTATACTTTCATTTTCCTTAGTTTCAAAAATGAATACTTATTTATTTATTTATTTGTCTTAATCCAACTCACAAAAACTACCCAAATGGGCACGATACAACTTAATTCCTGGAACTACTTAGAGAAAAATGTCTGTTTAAAATTTGTACTTATCATAGAACTATCCTTTTTTTAAATGTGTGAATACACAAATAAAAGACTGAAAAAATATGCAACTAATGTTACTATTTCTAAAAAGTGAAATAAGTGTTTTTCTCCAAAGTTTTTATAATGAATATACATTATTCTTTAATTAAAAACTTTTCTAAATGCATAACTGTGCTATTATAAGAGAGAGTTCACAGGTGAGTTGAGTCTGTAAACACTTTTAAATAGGGTGTAAATTGTGCATGTTTGTACAGATGTGCTTCTATAACAAATTAAACTATATACTCATTTTAACACTATTTACAAATGTCATTTTGTATATGAAACATTTACTTTACTACATGTGAGTATGTAGATTTAGTGATTTATCCTCACCCCAAATTTTAAGAGGATAAGAACTTTTAAATCATTTCTATGAATTTTTCTTTATATTTCTCCCATTCAACTTCAAACTCCTTGCCCACCTTGAAAAGTAATCTAAAAATCAGGAATAAGATGGCTAACTGAGCATATGTATGTCTCCTTCCTCCAAAAAATCCACTGAAATGAGAAAAGATA
>PVIA01019702.1:0-10051 GCA_004024845.1 Tonatia bakeri | reverse complement strand
TTCTTTCATTTAACAAGTAGGTACTTTTACCCAATCAGATATGCTTGATTACAAAGGTAGTATGTGTTTATTGTAGAAATTAAAAAATTTAGGAAGACATAAAAAAGAAAACCCAAATGTCTTAAAATCCTACCTCCCAGGGACAACAACTGTCCACCTTTATATGAGCTTTCTTCCGAGCATGTCTCTGCACAGTTATGTGTGGACATATGGATGCTTTAAGGTACATGCTGTGATCCTTTACCTGCCATTTTCCCCTCAGTAGTATATTGTGGACAGCTTTCCATGTCAGTGAATACATAGGTGCAGGCAAATATTCATCCTCTTTAATGGCTGCATAGCATTCTGCTTTATCAGCACATCGTAATCTATTCAGCCCAACCCACTATTGATAGCTACTTCGGTTGTTTCCAGGTTTTATTATTCTAAGCAACACAAAAATTAAGCAATCTTGTACTACATCTTTGTAAACTTATCAGTCTATCTCCTATGGACAAATTACTCGGAGTGGGGTTATGGGGCAGATAGTGAAGGGCTACACCTCTAACATACTTTTTTTTTTTTCCACTCAGAATACGTCTGGGTCATTTTTAACTAAATGCAAAATAAAGTTAAGTTGGTCTTTGAAAATCTATTGGCATTAACAATTCCCAGGCCTGTGAGGAAGATTGATGACATTGGGGTGGGGGTTCCGTTTAACTTCATTTTTACCCAAAGGCTCTAATTTATCGCTTCTACTTCTTCTGGGCCTCCCTGATGGATTGAACGTTTCCTCCACTTCAGAAAGAACCCCCTTAGCATTCACTGTTTGTATTGTGGGTCATCCCGGACCAGCATGCAGGGAATAGGAACAAAGAATAACAAGACCAGACACTTGTGTACACTTTGTAGTGGGACAGGCATGCAAACTTATATGCACTTTCCAAATATAGCTCACTCAGTTCATCTTCCAAAAAGCCTTTAGGTAGCAGATACATCATCTTCATTCCATTGATGAAAAAACTGAGGCCCTGTGCAAGTTCACGCAGCAAGTACGTGCTTAAGCCAGGAATCAAGCCTGTGCAGTTTGGCTCCAGAGGCTCACAGGTGCATCTAAGCCAACAGGTTTCCCCTGCAAGTTCACACAGGTGGTAGACACAGGTGTGCCACACTCTAGCTAGTCACCTTCTGTGAGTAGCCAGTGGTACTCCTCCTCCCCCATCCTCTCAGTTGTATTAAGCTGTGGGAGTTACCCGTGTTCATTTGGTAGGATATACGTCTCTTCATGTGCATGAAAGACCATTCCATGGCTAATGTGTCATTCCTGTTTCCACATCTCTTTCCCTTCCACATTGTTGAAGGCTGACATCAGTCCACTCATTCTGGGAACAAAGGTCTCCTCTGGTTCCCTATTTAAGGCAAAGGGGAATTTTGCACAGGGGCTCGATTTTGTCTGTGTGTGCAGTCCTAATCCTCAGGACTGCAGGAAACTAGGAATCCCCGCCCCCCACCCCCCACACACACACTCTTAGTTTGTAAATAATGTTTCTTGTTGACAAGTTTGTTTTCATCATAAAAATATAATGTGTTGGTTGTAGGGAGAAATTAGAAGGCAGAAAAGTACAAAGAGACAAATGAAGTTACTTATTAGAGAAAAGCACTATTAATGTTTTGGTGTATTTCCTTCTACTATTTTTGCATGTGCACATATAAGTATATATAGTTAAACGTTATACCTATAAACGAGTTCTGGTCATGGACTTGGATATCAAGGAGCTTGATTTATCATATGAATTGCTTACCAAAATCCTTTCTAGTTTACATTCTCGTGGCAGTGTGCAGCAGAATACATGTCACCATACTCTGCCAGCATGTACTGTTTTTAAAAATCCCTGAAAATTTGAAAAGGAGAAGACAGTTTTAATCTTGAACTTTCTTCAAGTATTTATTGGCTATTTCTTGTTTTATCCCCACCAGTGTCCTGTTTTAACGACAAGGGCCCTGGCGGACCACAGGCCCTTAAGCTGGACATCTAAGCTCTCCTACTCCTTCTCATTTCCTCTTTGAAGTGTGCTCTTATACGTGTACTCTGGAGCCCTTCCTTAATTCTTATCCAGACTCTTGCTCCAGAATTATTGTATTCTCTTCCTTCCTCAGTTTCATCTCTTCCTCCTGAACTCATGCGTGCTCTACCTCCCACCAGAACCAGAACTTCATGCTCATTCCTCTTTCTTCTTCTACCTAATAATGTGAAGTACATCTCCTGAATTTGAGAAATTCCTCTAATGTAAATTCAGCATGTGACCCCTGCCTGTGAAGAAGGTCCCCATCGGCCGGCTCTCAACCTTGTTCTCAATGGTCTCTCGGCCATGTTGGACAGTGCAGATTTTCTTGAAAACTCTCATTTTGTTGTGTTGCACTACACTGCATGTAACTTTGCCTACTTCTTGGCCTCTTCCAAGTGCTCCTTGGTTCCTTTCCCTTCATTGGCTGTTCCTGTCACACAGCTGTTATTCATTTGGTTTATTTTAGAAGAGACATAGGCCTCTTAGTGATTGCCTTTGTAATAATCAAATGTTGTCATCAGTGGGACAGCTTACACAGTAAATACTGGGAGCTATGGCCCTCAGAGTTGTACAGCAGGGGAAGGGAGTTCCTACCTTCTTGCTGAGATTATGTTTCCTTGACAAAATATGATACAAAACTGAACTCTATTCATTGAAGCAAGTTGGAACGTAGGTAGTAACACGTTGCAAACTTAGGTTATCTTCACAACAAACTTGATATTTAAAATTGTTTTTCATATACTTTTGCCGACGGTTCACATTTCTACCAGTGCTACAACATAAAACTCTAAACCAGTGATTTTCAACTGGTGTACCACAACAATTTTTAAAATATGCAATATCTGACTACTTAGTCAGGGGCACTGACCTCTTTTGCCTTATATTGTCCAGTAGAAAAGAACTACAATAGCCAACACAACAATAGCCATCCAGTGTGAACGAATCAAAATTATATCTATTTTTTGTGAGATTGGCAAAAATATAATCCATTTTCTGGTGTTAAAAATCACTGCTCTACATTAAATAGAGTAACCAAGTCACTGTGGCATCAAAGCAGTGAATGGGTAAAAAAAAAAAAAAAAAGAAAAAAAAAAAAGAAGAATGTGGGCCCTGGCTGGTGTGGCTCAGTGGATTGAGGGCTGGACGGCTAACCAAAGGGTCGCCAGTTCGATTTCCAGTCAGGGCACATGCCTGGGTTGTGGGCCAAGTCCCCGGTAGGGGGCGTGCAAGAGGCAACCACACATTGATGTTTCTCTCCCTCTCTTTCTCCCTCCCTTCCCCTCTCTCTAAAAGTAAATAAATAAAATCTTAAAAAAAAAAGACTGATGTGGGATACACACACACATCTACAATAAAAATAAAGGAAATAGCAATCACCATGATGCAAGGATGATTAAAAGATGGTACCAGAACATTTAGCTATCAGGAGGGGAAAAAAATAACCACTGTAAAACCTGAGCACATGCCACTCTGAAATGCATATCAAAAGGATTAAAGGTGAATGTAAATAAAAATATTGGACTATAATATCAGTGAATACTTATATCCTTGCTGGATAAGAAAGAATATTCTGGGCTTAAAAGCAATAAAATAAATGACAGAGAACAATCTTAATATAAAAATGTAAACAATCTTTACATGAAGCATCATAAGCACAACTAAAACATAAGTGGCAGGTAAATACATAAAACATCTGCAACAAATACAATGGACACAAGGTTAATATATGAATTGGTCTTAAGCTTGAGAATAAAAATTCTGAGTCTCCCACAGGTAACTGGGTAATCAATAGATACAGGCAGTTCACTGAAGAAAAAATATAAATAGCCATTAAGTATTAAATCCTGCTGTAATTAATCATCAAAGAAATACAAATAAAGAGAGAATAACTTTGGCATTTGTAAGAGAGTAATTAAAATGATTATTTGAGTGAAAACAAATGGATGTTTTTATTTGCTGGCATTAAGAAAGCAAACTGGTGTTTCTTACCAAAGGGCCTGCTAGACAAGATGTATTAACACTCTCAAAAATGTTCATATTCTGCCCTGGCGGGTGTAGCTCAGTGGATTGAGCGCGGGCTGCGAACCAGGCATCGCAGGTTCGATTCCCAGTCAGGGCACATGCCTAGGTTGCGGGCCATGTCCCCCAGCAACCGCACATCGATATTTCTCTCTCTCTCTCTCCCTCCCTCCCTCCCTTCCCTCTCTAAAAATAAATGGATAAAATCTTTTTAAAAAAATGTTCATATTCTTTGATCCTCCAGTGATATTTCTAACAGATAATCTGAAGTACAAATAAATATTCATGGGAAAAGATACTAAATCAAAACACTCCAAAAGCATTAAATTGAGCTAGATTATAGCATGTGACAGAATATACCAATCATGCAAAAATAAAGGGTTAAGGAACAGGGGTATATAGTTAATATTACACTAAAGGAAAACACAAAACTTGAAATGGTGCACATATATATTTATATAGCATAGCCTTAACTATGAACAAACAGCTAAAAGTAACATGAGTCTTATTAAGTGCCAGACACTGGACTGAGCAACTGGGCCTACACCTCTCCCCAAGAATGCTCAGAGGAGCCCTGGGAGGGAGTGGACGTAGTTATGACCTCCCTGCTGCAGATGAAGCCAGTGGGCACAAGAAGGTTCAGGGACTTACCCAAAGTCCTATAGCTCCTCAACGGAGGCACTGGGATCCCAGGCCAGGTTGGCAGACTGCGCAACCTGGGATCTGGAAACACAGATGAAGGACACTTGAGCCATATGCTTAGCAGGGACAGTCCAAGAAACACAGTTGAGGGACATGGGCAGATTGTCAGCCATGACAGCCCTGGGAAACACAGCTGAAGGAAGGACCCACAGCACATGGGCCATGGAGATTAGCACTCCCCCAGTGGTGAGCATGTGTTACTTGTGCCATTGGACAAGAAACTCACCCACGTGGATGTCTTTTTAAAGCCTCCAAAAAAGACACTGGGCGGACATATGCCACAGGATCATGGTGACTGTCCATGCACGGGGACACAACGGCCACGCGTTCTCAGCTCCTCTCCTCTGCTGCAGTCTTGAATCATCTGTGGGAGCCCAAGCTCCCAGAGGTGGTGGCAGAAGGGCTTCAGGGTGGGCCCTGGTCTTTGGCTCCCACCTGCTCCCAGGCATGACCACAGAGAAGCAGACTGGGCCCAGGGGCTTCCACAAGGCAGCTTCTTCCGCTCATAGGAAGGCTCTTCCCTCCTTCCCCATGTGCCCATGTGGACTCAGGTTTCTTTTCCTTCACTTTTTCCGCTCTAGCACATTTGTGCTCACTGCTTCCCTCAGGACCCTTGCTCTGTACACAGGATCCAGTCTTCTCCCTTCTCTCCAGTGCCAAGTGATTCAATGCTAGCAGTGGGGCCAGGTGAGAGGGACACTCCACAGAGAAGACAGAGGACTTGGCAGTAGTGCAAAGAAATAATCATTTGATTTCTACATAAATCTCGCCCCGTGGTCACTCACACACACACACACACAAGCGCGCGCGCGCGCGCGTGAGGAGATATGCCCCCAGTGAGCACTTGCATTAAGTGCTTTCCACCTTATTACAGACATTACCTTCCCCTTCCATTCTGAGCTGTTTCTGGAAGGCCTCCTCTGGGCCAGGCCTCACACCAGATGCTGGGGATTCTGCTACAAATGCCATAGTGAGGTCTTACAGACTGTTGAGGGAACTGACAATAATTCAAGGAAGGAAAAATATCGACACAATTATAAATCACAACGTTAAGACAAAAAGGTGAAAAGTAAGCTTTTGTGGGGGTGCTTACTGTACGCAGGCTGTTTTTAAAAACTACTTTTAGAGAATGAGGGAAGAATGAGAAGGAGCCCCAGTTTTGGGAGTACCGTGAAAAAGCGAGTCTGGGCAAGCGAAGGGAGCAACATGGGTGAATTTTCAAGAAACAGAAAGGCCCAGGTACTTTGCCTGGGGTGGAACCAGTGAAAGGGAGACAAGTGTGACCTGTACTAGGATGACTAGGCAGGGGCCTCATAGGCCACGGACTAGGGGTCTGGTACCTACCGAAGGCCCCTGAGCAAAGCAGTGACATAATCAGATGGACATTTTAGAATGACCCCTTGACTACTATGTGGAGAATGAATGCAGTAGAAACCCAGGTGAGGAAAGAGGGGTTGGGACCACTGTGAGTTAGCCAGGCTAACTATAGCAGTGCCATGGAGCAATGCAGAAGTTCTCCACTGAGGTGCTGCTCTGGCCCCAAGCCATATACTACAGGCTGCTTCTGCACAGGCAAGAAGGCCTCTTTTGATGGACATTCTTATAATTCTGAAGTGAATTATATCACTTCAAAATGAATATCTTGACACATCACATTTTTTTTATTAAAGAAAAAGAATTAGACCCTTAAAAACAAATTGGAACTGATTGGAAGCTGCACTGGAGGCCATGATTATAGGGTGACAAGGAGGTGGACTGGCCTTTTTAAATAGTGGATTTCCTCATTACTAGTGTGTGCAGGTCTTTTAAGCTGATTTTTTTTTCTTTACTCCTCCATGGAGAGTTGTTTTTTTCATCTTTTGCTTGGGAGATATTCATCTGGTTGCTAGTGGTCTAGGAGCTGGGTGGGAAATGGAGCTGGATGTCTCACTGTTCATGCACCTAGACTTTCAGTACATCTCAGAGTAAGTGCCTTTTCCCCAAAGCATTTGGGTGTGCTGCAATAGTGCCAATAAAAAGTAGTCCTCACACCTCAGTAGTTTACAATATCTATTTCTCATGTACGGGCCTTTAGGTCTCTTTTGTTGGCTATGTGCGAGGTTGTGGAGATGGTTTCAGATCTGTTCCTTTGTCTTCTCCTTTTGGTACCCAGATGGAAGAAGCAGAGTCTACTAAATGAAGCAAGGTCTCCAGATGGTCCAGAGCTAGAACAAGAGAGGGTAAGCCAAACTCTGCAAGCATGCAAAATCTCTGGCTGGACATGGTGTACCTCATGTCCATTCACATTTTTTTGGCCAATGCAAGTCATGGACCAAAGTCCAAGGGCAGTGGACATGGAAGTATATTCCACCTACAGTGAACCGTGCATGGCAAGGGCAGGGAGGTAAGGGAGACTTGTGAACGAATAACTGTTCCTACTATATCTGCTGAGGCAGTGGTATTGGATGGAAACCTGAGGGGTGGGGAGGTGTTGGCCATCTGAAGAGGAAGAACACTCCCAGAGCATGATGTTTCCCTAGAACTACGAGGCCTGAGTGGCTGGAGTAGAGCAAGTAAGGGGATCGCTACAAGATGAAGTCAGATGAGCTCTTGGGAATTATTTCCAGGGTGATAGAAAGTCCTTGCCAGGCATGTTTTCAGAAAGGGATATAATAGGCTCACACTGACTTTTTAAAGGACCCCTGTGCTGCTTTAGAAAAGAAGGATATAGGGGAAAAGAGAGGCCACTGGAGGACCAGAAACGAGGTGAATAAAGCCAGTAGTTTAGGCTAGAGATAGTGATGACTTGGACTTTCAGTGTGGTCATTGAGATAGAGAGAAGTGGGTATATTTAGACCACTGGAAAGTGAAAGTGCATGAATGAGTGCGAGAAGGAGGTGTGAGGGAATTAGTCCCAGGTGGCTAGCTTAGACTACCACAGAGATATGATGCTATGACACGAGAGGGAGAGGGCTATAGAGATCATAGAGCATGGAATAGGGGTCATTTCTAAACTGAGGAGTCTTGCTGGGACATAGATAGTCAAATCCCTTGGGACAAAACTACCCCAAAGACCTTTCCATGAGCAATTAAAGGAAGCCAGTGGTAGGTCTGGTAGAAGCAGCTCTCAAGCTGATAGGGGCTGCCTAGGCTGTGCACAAAGAAGGCTTTGTCCATGGAGATGGTGCCATGGGCATGCTGGGAAGTCACTCCATCCATAGGTTTTTGTGCCTATACCTCATCAGCAGGAGCTGGAGAAATTCTCATAGGTAAGACAGGAGGTGTGACGCCTGACTCTTCCACTGGCATCTGAATGAGTCAGTCCATGATGACATTCCTGATGCTTGGTCGTGACCTTTACTTGAGTGTGTCTATCACCAGCATGAAGCACAGAGCAGTTTCCAGTAGGTGTTTTTATCCTACTGAGACATAGTCTTCAGGGTGGCACGCCTTGTAGAACCCCAAGACAATCTTTTTTCACATTAGAAGTGGGATGCAGTGAAAGTGTTGTCATTTAAAAGATAAAATAATATTAAAGATCACTTTGAATGAATTAAAAAACACCCTTAATCACACCACCTTACAACAAAATGTTTTTTTGTTTGTTTTTTGTTTTGTTTTGTGTGTGTGTGTGTGTGTGTGTGTGTGTGTGCGTGTGTGTGTGTTTTGCTTTGTATTGCCTTACTGGAGATGTTTATAGGTTATTTTGTTTAAATTGAAATAAAAACCACATACTATAAAATATATGCTTATAAAGTATACAATTTAGTGGTCTTCAGTACATTCCCCAAGTGAATCTTAAGCTCTTTTAAGTTCATTACTGACTGGCCTAAAACGAGTTCACCTCCAGGTCAGATGAGAGTCTGAGAAAGTGCAGCAACCTATCCAGAAGCAGTTCAATGGAGTGTGACACTTTTTGTCATTAACATTGACAGTGAGTACCACTGGGGAGAGGAATACAGTGTGTGGGACTGCAATAAGGTCATGGCGTACTTTTATATTTTACTCCATGTAAATCAGGACTGCTTGAATTCTTTTACATATAATATTTCATATTATTACTTGTGGAACAAAAACCATAAGGACCACAAAAGGAGTAATTTTAATAATTGAAGGCAACCTGAGATATTTGAGAACTAGGAAAGTGAACATGTTTCAGTTCTGTATATGCAATGGCATCCATTTTTAATTCAGTCTCAGTTTCCCCATCTGTACATTGAAGGAATATTGCTGCATCCCACCCACTCTAAAGGCCTAGGACTTTGTGAGCCTAAGGCTGTCTTCATCCTCTCCACCACTCTCAAGAGTTCAAATGTGTAGTGAGGGGAGGAGGAACAGAACAATTGTGCAGATTACTTTACCAAAGACTTTTGCTGAAAACAGTTTCAGAGAAATAGGGCTATCACTAGAGGGAACAGTGGAGACAAAAGCCAGTCTTCTAATGTGAGATAAAAGGCATGTATATTTATGATGGGAGAGATTTGATAAAAAGAGAGGTGATGGTGCAGAGAAAGAAAGGGGACCGGGGCATGACCATGTGTCTGTAGGAAGAAGGAAGGGATGGAAGTCAGCCTTAGGTAGGGCCTGAGGCAGTTCGTCCATGGTCACCAGGCCAAAGCTGAGGATAGGGGCACAGACACAGGCAGTAGGTAGATTTAATGATAGGAAGATGACACGAGTCTTAGCTGATTGCACCTGTCTTCTCAGTGAAGTATGGGACAAGGTCATCAGCTGGAAGGTTGGAAGTTTGAGGAGAGGAGGTGTGAAAGTGCAATTTAGAGAGAGGGACTAGGAGTATAGTACCAGGCAAGTAAGTGGCCATAATGGTTAGGCCTGTCAGCACCCTGACAACATTTTGCTGATCAAGTGCAGCTTGGAAGTAGGCTTTTCCTGGGGTTCAGAGAGCCATGGGGCTGTAGATAAGCATGGACACAGAGGGACAGAGAGACACAAAGAAACTAAGGGTGTCGGCAAGGGAGCAGTTACACACCTGGACCACAGCATCTGACTGGATAAACAGGGAAACGAGGGCATGGAATGTATATGGGAGCCGGTGAACTTAGGCATGTGTGTGTGTATTCGTCCCAGGGGGGAATGCCCTGGTCCTGGAGCCCTTGCTGGCAAACAATGAAAGCAAGGACCCCCGATGTGTCCTTGGCTCCTCCTCTGAGCAGGTGTGTCCTACAGAGGTGGAAGACAGTTTCATCACTAGGTCTGCTGGGGCCCTGAGTCACCTGCAAGAAGGGCAGGATGATGCTTGCTTGCCTCTCAATTGCTCTCTCCCTCTCTCCTGCTCTCCCTTCAGG
>PVIA01019701.1:0-10044 GCA_004024845.1 Tonatia bakeri | reverse complement strand
GAACACATGGAGGGTTATCAACAGGGGAGTGGGAGGAGGAGAGGGGGGAAAAGGTACAGAGAATAAGTAGCATAGATGGTAGGTAGAAAATAGACGGGAGAAGGGCAAGAATAGTATGGGAATTGTAGAAGCTAAAGAACTTATGACACATGGACATGAACTAAAGGGGGGAATGTGGGTGGGAGAGGGAGTACAGGGTGGAGGGGAGTGAAGGGGGAAATGGGACAACTGTAATAGCATAATCAATAAAATATATTAAAAATATTTTAATCATTTAATCAATTTATAGTGTTTGTTTTGTTTCTTCGCTGGGTTTTAATTTTTGAATTTACTGGGGGTGATGTTGGTTAATACAATTATACAGGTTTCAGGTGTACAATTCTATAACATATCATCTGTATGTTATATTATGTGTTCACCACCCCAATTCAAATTTCCTTCCATCACCATTTATTCCCCATTTACACTCTTCTGCCTCTTCCCCTCCCTCTTTCCCAATGATAATCACTATGCTGTTGTTGGTGTTTATGAGTATTTTTTTCTTTTGCTTAATCCCTTCACTTTCTTCACTCAGCCCCTGACCCCTCTCCCCTCTGACAGCTGTAAGTCTGCTCTCTGTCTCTGAATCTGTTTCTACTTTGTTAGTTTTATTCATTAGATTCAACAAATGAATGAAATCATATGGTACTTTTCTTTCTCTGATTAGCTTACTTCACCTAGCATAATACCCTCCAGGTCTATTCATGTAACAGTGTGCAGGCAAGAGGGGGAGCCCAAATAGGGATTTGTAATAGGGTCCAGAGAGCTTGGAGATAGTTGGCTCCACACCACAGGGCCACACCTGCTTGAATGCTGGCAGCTGTGGCCAATTGTGGGAGGAGTTGGAAATGAGTCTGCAGAAGAAGATTGGTGCTGGGATTTAAACGGAGGCACGGCAGCCATTTGATATCTCTCTTTTGGGGATCACACATCTATTTAGGACCATGTGGCTTTGGTGTCTTGGTTGGGACCACTCGGCTTGGGTAAGAGTCAGGACCATGAGGCTTTGGAAGTGCTCCTTTTTGCCACATGAAGGGGTGCCAGGAGGACTGTGTGTGCATTTGTAGAGAACTTTAGTTTGTATTATTTCAAATAAATAATAAATTCCTTTCCTTTTCACTGGTCTCTGGTATTAAGAGACGTCTTTCCTCAGGCAGTGGGCAAAATGAACCCAGCAGCGGGGGAGGAACCCCAGGAGAAGAAGGAGAGGGTCTTTTATATCGTTCAGCTCCACTCCCTGGTCTGTTCTGTAACATTCATGCTGGTGCAAAGGATATTTCCTTCTTTTTTACAGCCATGTATCGTTTCATTGTGTAAAGGCACCTCGGTTTTTTTATTCACTTAGCTACTGACGGGCACTTGGGCTGTTTCCAAATCTTTGCTATTGTAAATAATGCTGCAATGAACATATGGTGCATATATTCTTTTGAATTAGTGTTTCAGGTTTCTTCAGATATATTTCCGGAAGTGAAATCACTGGGTCATAAGGCAGTCCCACTTTTAATCACGCCTCCAACTGGGGACCTGACCCGCAACCCAGGCAAGTGCCCTGACCAGTAATCAATTGAACCAGTGACCTTTTGGTTTGTAGGACAATGTCCACACCAGTCAGAACCATTTTTAATTTTTTGAGATAACTCCATACTGCTTTCCACAGTGGCGGTACAAGTCTGCATTCCCACCAACAGTGCACGAGGGTTCTCTTTTCTCCACATCTTGCCAACACATGTTTGTTGATTTATTGATAACAGACATTCTGACAAGCATAGGTTATATCTCATTGTGGTTTTAACTTGCATTTCTCTGATGATTAGCATCTTTTCATATTTTTTTGGCCATCTGTATGTTCTTGTTGGAGAAGTGGCTATTCAGTTTCTTTGCCCATTTTTTAATTGGATTGTTTGTTTTTTTGGTGTTAATTTTTTTGTTTGTTTAAAGATTTTATTTATTTTTAGAGACGGGGGAAGGAAGAAGATAGGAAGAGAAACATCAATGTGCAAGAGAAACTTTGATTACCCTCACACGCCCCCGACAGGGGACCTGGCCCACAACCCAGGCACATGTCCAGATCGGGTATCAAACCAGCAACCTTCTGGTTTGCAGAACAATGCCCAATCCACTGACCCCCACTGGTTCAGGCTGGTATTTAATTTTGTAAGTTCTTTGTAAATTTTGGATATTAACTCCTTAACAGTTGTATCATTGTGAATGTTTTCCCATTCAGTGAGTTTCCTTCTCATTTTGTTTATGCCTTCCTTTGCTTTGCAAAAACTTTTTAGTTTAATTTAGTCCCATTTGTTTATTTTTCTTTTGTTTCCCTTGTCCAAGGAGATACATCAAAAAAAAAAAATTGCTATGAGAAATGTCTGAGATTTTACTGCCTATGTTTTTATCTGATTTTTATGATTTCAAGTTTAACATTTCAGTCTTTAATCCATTTTGAATTTATTCTTGTGTATGGTATAAGAAGGTGGTCTAGTTTTATTTGTTTGTACATATCTGTCTAATTTGACCAACACCATTTATTGAATAGACTGTCTTTACCCCATCCTATTTTTTTGCCTCCTTTGTCAAGTATTAATTGACCATAAAGCCATGGGTTTATTTCTGGGCTCTCAATTCTGTTACATTGATCCATGTGTCTATTTGTATGCCAGTACCATGCTCTTTCGATTATTATAGCCTTATAATATAGTTTGATATCAGGTAGCATGATTCCTCCAACTTTGTTCTTTCTTAAGATTGCTGCTGCTATTTGGGATCTTTTGTAGTTCCACATAAATTTTTTGGAATATTTGTTCTAGTTCTGTGAAACACAGCATTGGTATCTTGATAGGAATTGTATTGAATCTGTAGATTGCTTTGGGTAGTATGGACATTTTAATGAAGTTAATTATACATGAACATGGTGTATGCTTTCACTTATTTGTAACTTCCTCATTTTCTTTCTTCAGTGTCATAAGTTTTTGAGTACAGGTCTTTTACACTCTTGGTTAAATTTATTCTTAGGGTTTTTTTTTTGATGCAATTGTAAATTGGATTGTTTTCTTTCTCTCCCTGATAGTTCATTTTTGGTATGTGAAAATGCAACTAACTGCTGGATATTTATTTTGTATCTTGTTACTTTACTGAAGTCATTTATTAGTTCTAGTAGTTTTTTTGTATGTGTGTGGAATCTTTAGGATTCTCTCTATAGAGTACCATGTTATCTGCCGGACTTCTTATACATTCTTTCTAATGCCTAGAACAGTTCCTGGCACATAGTAGGTGCTCCATAAATATTTGCTGATGGTTGCCTGACTCTTCCCACTGAACATTATTCAAAGTGGAAGTGTTCCCACTTCCTATATTTTCACCAGGTAAGCATAATTTCAGTCATTTACTAATGACTGTTAAGCCATTCATTCATTCCCATACACTTGTTGTGCTTCTGTTGTATAAGTTCTGGGACTGTGAAGAGGCATAAGTTATCTACTCTTGAGAGCTTCAAGTCCAGGATGAGACAGGTTAGCAGTTTTGAGTGTCAACAGTCATTACCTGTGGGGTTCACTGCCCATGGATGTTTCAGGTGTACTTGACCCTTGCTCATTTAGAAGCAGAGCTCACTGTGGCTAAGGGAAAAGCAGCATTTGGGCTAGACAGTCTCATCAGGTGGCACAGAAGTGGCAAGAGCTGGGAGCATGTCTGAGGCTGTTCTGGAGAGATGGCCATAGGCAGGCTGGGTCAAGTCTAGGCTCTTATTTGAATGGACAGGCAAGAGGGAGCCAAGCTTCCCTGGTCCAGGTAATCTAATTCTCCTAAAACTGATGGCTAAAGAACCAACCACATGCGGACATTTCATTCATCACTTTAGATCCTAAATGCAAATGGAAGCTTTACAACCCATTCACACCTGCTTGTTTTAAGGCCTATGAGTTTCAGCTAATTTGAGGAGGTCTAATGACTGAAGGGAGGAAGTCTCATTACAAAGGGGCTTTGCACAGTTTCCAGGGAACCCCTATTGCTAGGAATCAGAGCCCAACCATCCTTTGAGAATGCTCTGGCTCATTGAAAGGTAGGCAGGTTTGACATTACAGGGAAGATTGGATGGACCTTGAGCAATGATTGGGGCACACACAGAAATCATGTGTACTTGACCCTCCTTTACACGATTATCAGTCAGCAACATGGCAGCTACTGGTGTCCTTACTAGACCAGCTATGTGGCTTCCAGCCCTGATACTGTGCCAGGCTCATTTCAGATAACAGCAAACATTTCAGTCATACTTGCTAGAAGTAAGTCATTATTCCAAGTCCTTATATAAATTAACCTCCACAGCAGCCCTGTGAGGTAGGTACTGTTAACAGCCCCATTTTACCAAAGAAGAAAATGATGTACACATTTGTGTCAGTGGTAGGTCACATAGGCAGTAAGTGGCAGAGCTAGATTTGAATCTAGGTAGTCCACCCTTCGTCTTACATGTTGTAAATAAGGGCAGTGATAGCCATCACTAGTCTGGAGTTTGACACTTTCTTTGGCCTTTGATATTAAAAACTGAGAATTTGCCCTGGCTGGTGTGGCTCAGTGAATTAAGCATCAGCCTGAGAACTGAGGGGTGGCTGGTTTGATCCCCAGTCAGGGCACATGCCTGGGTTGCAGGCCAGGTCCCCAGTAGGGGGCGTGTAAGAGGCAACCACACATTGATGTTTCTCTCCCTCTCTCCCACCTTTCCCCTCTGTCTAAAAATAAATAAGTAAAAACAAAAAGACAAACAAACAAACAAACAAACCCCAAAACCCCTGAGAATTTGCTCCCATTGATCTCTGGTTTTGCATGACAACCTCCTCCCTAATGGCATGGATGGGTGACAAGTTAGGTTGCCTGGGGGATTTGGGTGGGGAATAGTGTCAGAGACACAAGAGATGGAATATATTACATCTGTCTCTATGTATCCTGCTTCCCATCTCCTCTCCCTTCGCATCATTCTACTTCCTGTCCACCTCCAGTTTTAGGAGTGGGGTTTAAGATTCTGTGGCCAGCCCAGGCCTACCTTCTGTCCTCTCCCTCCATAGCAGTGCTGGCCAATAGAAATATAATGCAAGCCACATACATCATTTAAAACTTTCTAGTAGTCACCTTGAAAAGGTAAAAAGAAAGCAGTGAAATTAATTTTAATAATGTTTTATTTAAATCTGTATGTCCAAACTATCATGGCTTCAATATGTTATTCATATAAAACTTTATTAGTTTCTGTTTTTTAGAAGTTACCTTTAAGTCCCAAGGCTATGTTTATCTCCAACTTAATCTCTCTCAGAGATATAAGATTTATTCTCTTTTAATGGAGAATCCTACATATGTTTGCCAATTGTGGCAGGTTTTCCTGACTCAACTTTACTGAACACATGGAGAGCAGTGCAATATGTGTTCATTCAAAAACTACCTGTTAGACTTCATAAATTTATCCTGTGCAAGGACCTGAGGAAATGGGAGCACTTTCTCTCTGAAGAACAAGGACTCTGGAGATCTGCAGAGGGTTCCCCTCAAATCTGAAGCTGTCAGGCAACCAACCCCTATGACCCCTACTCCTTCCCAGTGATCTGATCAGATCTATCTATGTCATTTGCATGCCTGGTAATTTTGTTTCAGATGCCACACACTGTGAATTTTTACATTGTTAAGTGCTGAAAATTTTTTGTTTCCTTTAAATATTTTTGGGTTTAGTTTTAAGATGCAGTTAAATTACTGGAAATGATTTGAACTTTTTGAGGTCTGTTTAAGAATGCTAGGCAGGTCCAAAACAACTTTTAGTGCAGAGCTAATTTAGGCACTGCCTAGGCAATGTCTTTCTCAGGGTTCTGCTTGATATTCCATGCATTAGGAGTACTTTTCTTTCTGGTTGATGAGAACACAAATAATTTCTGACCCTATGTAAGGTCTGCTTGAATCTTCTTGTTAGTCTTCCCTTGGCCTGGGGTGGTTTCATTACAGGCATGTGCTAATCAGCACTCAGAGACTGACTCTCAGGCTCTCTTCCTTGAGGATTCCTAGATGATAGTGCTGCAGCTGCCTGTGTTTCCCAAAGAATGGTAGAAGAAACTCTGGGTGCAGCCTAGAACCAGGATGGCCTGGCAGAGGGTGGCAGGGCTATTCTCCTTTGGCGGTTCTAGAGGGGACAGGCTCTGAAGCAGAAGCCTGCCCTTCTTCCCAAATTGGGTAGCTTTTGTATCTTGCCTGAATTGATAGGCTTAAGTGATTAGAGATACAGCAAAAGAGTTTAGCCCTAATTGATGGGATTAAGTGACTAATGAATTTAGAAAGTTGTTATTCCAAAATTGTGTAGCTTTTGAATAAAGACTCCTTTCCTTTATCACCTAACCTAGAATTTCACCTAGAGGTTGGTGGCAGGCAGCAGGACCTCACTGCTGCTCAGTAACACAAAGGAGCAGAAAAATATGCTTTATAATGAGGAGAAAAAACAATCAATGAAACAGGCCCTGAAATGACATGGATGACGGAATGAGTAGACACGTCGTACTCAAGAAAAAAGAGGAAGGTACGAGAGACATGAGAGACAAAGACCCAAATCAAAACTCAAGATCTGTGGATCTCAAGGAAACCCAAACATATCTTGGCTCCAATACTCGCTGTATAACCACAAATTGATACACATGTCGAAACTGAGTGAAATCAGAAAAGTCAGCATTTGTGCTGCCTGTCACTACCAGAACCAGTAGGTAGAGACCAATATTGAATCTTTATGGGTGCCTTATTTGGATGCTGGTGATCTGAGAAGATGGCGGGTTTTGTACCTTCATAATCTATCTTAACATCTCATCTCAAGTTGACCTTAGGTAAGGCATTCAGAAAAAAGGTTAGTTGGATAAGAATTGCAGTCCAGCACAATTTTCCTAGTATTTCTGTATTTGTTGATCAATAATTCTTTATCCACCTCACCCTTCCTTGGAACACAATGGCTCCAGGGAAGGGAGAAGTGCATAAATTCAATTATACAATACAGTGTCATCCACTGTAGACCTCATGTTTTACATGAGATTCTCAGAACTTATTCATCCTAGACCTGAAAGTTCATAGACTTTTTTTGTGACAGTCAAACCAGATAACTCATGTGAATGTGTTCACTTAGCACAGAGTGTTTGTTCAAAGTGAAGAAAAAAGAAATTTTAAGATGATTCAGAATGGCTGGTATGAGGAGGGGTAAGGACAGTAAGACCATGAATGAGCATTAACCCCACTATTTATCAACTGGGATAGAAAGTTCAGGAGGCCATAGACCACTTGGACTGTCATGTAGGACCCTTGCTTCCCTTGGGAGCCCACCCCTTCCCACATCCCAACCTGCCCTTTTCCTCGTAAGGAGGAAGTGAATGAAGACTTGCAGCTTCCTTCTCCTTCCCACCCTGACACGAGTATGTCAGGAAACTGAGCTCAGAGAATGTGACTGAGCGCTCTTTAGTGTGCTTTGCTTTTTTTTCAGTTGACAAAACTTTTGTTTTGTTTAAAGATTTCCTCAAATCTCAAAAGAAGCACATATAGGCATATGGAGCAAATGGTCCAATGTACTCTGGCTTCCAGAGTGTTCTTTGTTGCATTCTGAAAGATTGGCTTGGTTCTGGAAATGTCTGACAAAACTTCAGTTTGAACTCCAGTCAACTCTGCCATTTCCTGTCCAGATTTGTCCCTGGGACTAAATGTTAGAGAAAAGCAATCTCCAGTTCACTAAAGCTGTAGATACCACTTAACAGGTTGGAACTATCTTTTTTTGTGAACCTACTCATTTGAATAAATATTTCTATAACTTTTTTCAGTTAGTTTAGTATCAATGTTCCACTTACTCCTTAAATTTCCCTTTATAGTTTTGTACTAGAAAAATAATAAATATCCCTTGTAGAACATTTAGAAAGTATAGGTAAAAAATGTGGGTAAAAAGACTAAGAAATCAAAAATTTCTAGTAATTCTTCCAGGACACTTTAAATTTTGATGTATATTTTCCAGCATTTAAAAAATGTCTGTGATGAAGGTGGGGTCACACTTTTTAAAGCTGGCATGTCATGAATGTCTTAGCCATTGTTTATTCTTCTGTGACATAATATTTTTTCTGTGGCTTATATAATAAATATAATAGGTTACCTTTAATGAGAATGTGAATTGCACAGTTTGAAATATTAATATGTAAAATATTAATTAAATCTCACTTTATGGGCAAAATTTGAAATAATGTGAATCTTTGCATTGATCTTTTTGCAGGAAATTCAATATTGCACAATGTGAGTTTTGCATTCTGTGAGGTCTTAAACAATACAACCCCTTGTATAAGTATGATTATCCATTACTACCATTTTTTTAAGCCAGTGTTTTATTAATGGCTGCGTGTTACAGTGGTGAGATTCTTTGAAGATAAATGTTTGCACTTGTCAAGGATGAATTCTTTAGGAAAAGGTCTTACACCTGGAGTTGCTGGGCCAAATCTTTTGATGCACGTTGTCAAATTCCATCCTGAAGGTGGTATCGACATTTATTTAACAATATTTCCATAGTACTTACTATGTGGCAGGCACTATCCTAAGAACTGTGCCTCCTCATAATGATGATATGTAATAGGTATTATTGCTATCATCCCCATTTTACAGATGAGGAAGCTGAGTCAGCCTCAGGTGCCTAGGTCACAGGTCATCTAGTAAACGGTAGAGGTGGCTTCTGAGTTCTAGTTCCTAACCACCATGCTATGCTGCTTCTCCAGTGTTCATAGCAGCAGCCCACAATGTAATCATTGCCCTGTGCCCTTGCCTGCATGGGTAATATCTGTCTGTTCAAAAGGATTGTGAATATACTTCTTATATTGAAGAAGTCAATTCACCAAAAGGTGATTTTTGAGTGCTGGTGCTATGAGAGAGAAGAAAGTTCTAGTCCTTGGCTATCAATGAATTGCTAGCCTATTTGATTTCTTTAAGATACCCCATCAAAGTATTTTCAGAAGCTTGACCCAGGCAGAAGAGACCTCTCATCTTTGGTCTTCATGTTTTTGAAGTCCACCAGTTAGTTCCCTGCAAGGCTCCAGTCCTGGCACCAGGATTCTAGGAAACAATCCCAGGCTACTTGGGTCCTTTCCTCTGCTGTCTGCCACAGATTCTGGCTCCATGCTTTAAGGTCTCTACAGCCTGCAAAACCCCTCATCCAATACTTGCTTTATCCATACACTGTGGTGAATATTCACACTGAGAGAACAGCAAAGAGGCATGAAACTCTGCAGCTTTTCATCTGCTGTCAAGGCCTTAGTTTCTGTACTCTCTTTGAGCTCACTTGCAAGATGACTAATTCTTCTTCAACACCTCTGGACCCTGCTCATAGTTACGGTAGAAATGCTAAAATGCTGTAACAAAAAAAAAGTAGTCCACTGTTATCCATGATTTTGTTTTCTGTGATTTAATTACCCATAGTCAACAGTAGTTCAAAAACATTAAATAGAAAATTCCAGAAATAAATCGTAAGTGTCAAATTGCATGGCATTCTGAGAGCGATGAAATCTTGTGACTTCCTGCTCTGTCCCTTTGCCGATTGTCTTTATGCTGTGTGTGTTCCCTGCCTGTTAGTCACTTAGTGGTTGTCCCAGTTATCAAACAGACTATTGCAGTATCACAATGCTTGGGTTCAAGAAACCTTTATTTTACCTAATAATGGACCCAAAGCCATTTATGTAACTTTTATTACAGTACATTGTTATAATTGTTCTATTTTATTAGTTATTATTGTTAAACTCTTATTGTGTACATTTTATAAACTAATCTTTATCATAGGTATGTATGTATAGGATAAAACATACAAGGTTTCGTACTATTCAAGGTTTCAGGGTTTCAGACATGGGGGTCCTGGGGATAAGGGGGGCAACTGTATCTGACAATACATGTGTTGCAGAAAACAACTCACATGCAGGAGAGATGGCGGAGCATGATTCTTTATTATGCGCAGGCTCAGGGGGAAAACCCAAATCCTGAGCCCCAATCTCTAAC
>PVIA01019700.1:0-10044 GCA_004024845.1 Tonatia bakeri | reverse complement strand
ATAGAAAATCCTGTAGACTTGCCAAAAAACTGCTTGACCTAATAAATGAATTTGGCAAAACAGTGGGATACAAAGTCAATATCTAGAAATCAAAGGCATTTCTGTACATCACCAATGAAACAGCAGAAGCAGAAATTAAGGAAAAAATCCCATTTGATATAGCAAAAAGAAAAATAAAATACCTAGGAATAAGCCTAACCAAAGAAGTAAAAGACGTATATTCAGAAAACTACATAACACTGAGGAAAGAAATCAAGGAAGACACAAACAAATGGAAACATATACCGTGTTCATGGATTGAAGGAATTAACATCATCAAAATGTCCATACTACCCAAAGCAATTTACACATTCAATGCAATGCAGTATTAAAGTACCAATGGCATACTTCACAGACATAGAACAAACACTTCAAAAATTTATATGGAACCATGAAGGACTCCAAATAAGCTGCTGCAATTTTGAGAAAGAAGAGCAAAGTAAGAAGGATCACAATACCTGATACTAAACTATATTACAAGGCCACTAATCAAAACAGCCTGGTACTGGCATAAAAACAGGCACATGGACCAATGGAACAGAACAGAGAGGCCAGAAATAAACCCAAGTCTCTATGGTTAATTAATATTTGACAAAGGGGGCAGCACCATAAAATGGAGTAACAATAGCCTCTTCAACAAATGTTGTTGGGAGAACTGGGCAGCTACGTGCAAAAAAATGAAACTCGAGCACCAACTTACACCTTACACAAAAATAAATTCAAGGTGGATAATAGACTTAAATATAAACTGTGACACCATTAAAGTACTACAGGAGGACATAGGTAGGAAAGTCTCAGATATTTCACGCAGCAACATTTTTACTGATATGTCCCCTAGAGCAAGGGACATAAAGGAAAGAATAAACAAATGGGACCTCATCAAAATAAAGAGCTTCTGCACAGCTAAAGAAAACAGTATCAAAATAAAAAGAGAACCAACTGTATGGGAAAACATATTTGCCAATGATACCTCAGAAAAGGGCTTAATCTCCAAAATATATAAAGAACTTACACGACACCACTCTAAGAAGACAAGCAACCCAATTAAAAAATGGGCAAAGGACTTGGGCAGACACTTCTCCAAGGAGGACATACAGAGGATCCAGAGACACATGAAAAGATGTTCAATATCACTAGCTATCAGAGAGATGCAGATTAAAACCACAATGAGATACCACTTCACACCAGTCAGAATGGCCATCATAAACAAAGCAACAAACGACAAGTGTTGGAGAGGGTGTGGAGAAAAGGGGACCCTAGTGCACTGTTGGTGGGACTGCAGACTGGTACAACCACTGTGGAAAACAGTATGGAATTTTCTCAGAAAACTAAAAGTGGATCTGCCTTTTGACCCAGCCATTCCACTGCTGGGACTATATCTGAAGAACCCTGAAACACCAATCCAAAAGAACCTTTGCACCCCCATGTGCATAGCAGCACAATTTACAATAGCTAAGTGCTGGAAGCAGCCTAGATGCCCATCAGTAAATGAGTGGATCCAAAAACTATGGTACATTTACACAATGGAATTCTATGCAGCAGAAAGAAAGAAGGAGCTCCTACCCTTTGCAACAGCATGGATGCAGTGTGATTCCGGGCAGAGATTGGAGTTTTATCATATGAAAAGACTACAGGTTTCAAAGGTTTCCTGACTGTGCCTTCAAGTTCCAAGTTAATAACATCCTCCAGCAAACAGATCTCACAGGAACTTGCATATTCTTTGTCTCAGGCCTGATTACCCCGGGGGTGCACCGTCTCCGGTCCAAGCTGGCTCCTTCCTTTGGCTGTTTGCTAAGCGCTGGAGACAGAGG
This sequence comes from Tonatia bakeri, assembly GCA_004024845.1. NCBI lineage: Eukaryota > Metazoa > Chordata > Mammalia > Chiroptera > Phyllostomidae > Tonatia > Tonatia bakeri. Next base: position 8,194 of record PVIA01019700.1, on the reverse strand, counting down.
AGCAAGGAGACTTGGATTTCTCACATCTGAGTACAAAGACTCAGGCTAAGAGGGGGCAGGGGTAGGTGCCGATCACCCCTTCCTTTCCACAGCCCCTTCATTTATTTCCACAGTCTTGTGAGACTCATTCCACAGAGGCCTTTATGAGATCAGCCCCTGTCTTAGGTCCATTCTCTATCCTAGAGAATTGTTACCCGTCATTGGAAACTGATCTGGCATTAAAGGCCAGGCACAGAACAAACAGGTAGCGTTCATGCCAGGGGAATAAGTTTTGTCTCCTTAGTGGCTCCTGATCCAGAGGTTTCTCACTCAGCCTAAGTCACAGGGGGTCACAGCTTCCTGAGACCGGGCAGGGTGGCCCTCAACAGAGAAGCATCAATGTGTGGTTGCTGGGGGTTGTGGCCTACAACCCAGGCATGCGCCCTGACTGGGAATCGAACTCGAGATGCCTTGGTTCGCAGCCTGCGCTCAATCCACTGAACTACGCCAGCCAGGGCAAAAACTTCCTTTATTTTTAAAGCTGAATAATATTCCATTTTATGTACATTTCTCATTTTGTTTATTCATTTATCTGCGGATGGATATTTGGGTTGTTTGTACCTTTTAGCTATTGGGAATAATAGTTTGGTGACTGCTGGTGTACAAACATGTGTTTGGTTCTCTGTTTTCAGTTCTTTTAGGTAATTACCCAGAATTACTAAATCATTAGATAATACTGGTGTCCAGAGACCTGACCTTGAGTCTTCATTGTGTCTAAGGATATATTTGCTAATGGAGTGGGACAGGGGTCTGTTCTTGTAGTTCAGCATCCTGAGGGGCTATGCAAATTAAGCTCACTGTGATCTACCAGTATAAAGATACTTTGTGTTTCCATTGAGAATTTACTTTTACTTTGTGCCAGTTTCTATACTGAGTATAGTATCTCTTACACTACTCTGTCAGGTACATTTGATTATTATCCCTATTTTACAGATTAGGAAACTGAAGCATAGAGATGTTTCATAAGTAGTTCAAGAATACCCATTGCAAGTTCTGAGCTAAAATTTGAACCCAGACAGCCAAACAGAGTGACCATTACATTGGTTGGCCAGGATTATATTTATTTATCCAGGAGAAATAAATAGCTTATGTGGAGTAATTATGGTAAGAATTCGAAGATGTAAATTTAAAAGTTACTGTAAGAAGCCTCTGTGGTTTAAGCGGATTTCTGTTGAGATCTTCCTTCCACATTTAAGTTAAAATTCTTTTTCTTAGCCTGTAAGTAGTATGGGAGGTCCTTGTATGTTGCATTTTACAAAGCTTTTTGTTTTTGTTTTTTAAATTCTCACCCTAGGATATGTTCATTGATTTTTAGAGAGAGGAAGAAAGAGAAAAACATCCCTGCCCTGGGATGGAACCTGCAACCTTTTGGTGTATGGGACAATGGTCCTGCAAACTAAGCACTTCAGCCACCTGGTGTTTTGCAGTGTTTTTAAGGGTAACCCTCTGGACCTAACAAATGTATTGTAGGACATTGAAATTTGCAATAAAATGTACCACAAGATGGCAGTAAAACTCAAGTTTTAATGATCTAACTTCTTTCTGAATCTGTATACAGGTATCTCCTGTTTTTCCAAAGTTCATATTAAGCCACTTCACTTTCATGAAGCACCTATATTAGCACCTGCTTTTGCTAACTGAAAGATATCAAAAGAGGATTTTTGCTTTAGTGAAAAATGGCAAAAAGGGAAAACAGCATTCAGCATTTGTTTCACGGCAAGCCCTCACGGAAGCAGCGTGCACCCAGAGCGGTGGGAGTGGTAACACCAAGCTCCTTCCCAGGGAGCCACACTCAGCATCTCAGTGCCAGGCCCCATGTCTTTGACCTGTGTGAACTTCTGTGCTTTAGTTAACTCAATTTATTTTGTGCATCCATTAGCAAGACGTATCCTAAGGTAACTGCTTCTTTGTTTCATGCCAGGGGTGTTCAGTCTTCTGGCATCTCTGCCCAAACACTGGAAGAACAACACAGTAAATACACAAACACTAACAAAAATTGATGAACAAAAAAAAGCTCTGTGCATAATTTTCATGATATCTGTCACAAGAAATGAAAAAGTCCTCACATAATAACTCTAATTATGCAGTGGCCCTTTTGATAATCTTTTAAAATTGTTGAGCATGTTCCAAGTTTGTGATCACTAATATGGAAAATGTACATATCTAAGTAATAAAATATCATGGATTTTTAAATATATTTTTATTATAAAAGTAAAATAAAGAGGGCGACATGAAACTAGTGGAATGTTTGACATTGTATTTGAGAAACTGCTGCATGAGTATCTGATTTGATAGAAGTAGCGGTGATTCTCAGTGAGTTCTTAAGGTGCTCATCAGATATTTTGGGTTTAATTTTACTCTTAATGTATTTCACTCTTGAAAATAGTTGCTCACAAATGCAGGTGCTTCCAAATAATGATGACGTGAATAGGGTGTGATTGTGAAGCCAGGGAAAGATGTCTGTGGGGAAATAGGGCCTATAAAAATCCAGTGAGGAGACATGAAAAAGTCTTTCTTCTTTTAAAGTATATATATATGATTGATTATGCTATTATGGTTGTCCCATTTTCTTCCTTCCTTTTATTCCTCTCCACCCTATACCATCCTTCCCTCCAGCATTCCACTCCCCCACCTTAGTTCATGTCCATGTTGTCGTACATATAAGTTCTTTGGCTTCTCCATTTCCTATAGTATTCTTAACCTCCTCCTGTCTATTTTGTACCTACCATTTATGCTTCTTATTGCCTGTACCTTTTCCCCTATAACCCCTCCCCCTCCTCACCGATAACTCTCCATGGGATCTCCATTTCTGTGGTTCTGTTCCTGTTCTACTTGTTTGCTCAGTATGTTTTCCTTCCTGTTTATTTTTTTTAGGTTCAGTTGTTGATAGTTGTGACTTTTTGTCATTTTACTGTTCATAGTTTTGATCTAATTCTTTTTTCAGATAAGTCCCTTTGACATTTCATATAATGAGGGCTTGGTGATGGTAGATTACTTTGACTTGACCTTATCTGGGAAGCACTTTAACGTCCTTCCATTCTAAATGAAAGCTTTGCTGGACAGAGCAATCTTGGATTTAAGTCCTTGCCTTTCATGACTTGGAATACTTCTTTCCAACCCCTTCTTACCTGCAAGCTCTTTTTGGAGAAATCAGTTGATAGTCTTATGGGCACTCCTTAGTAGGTAACGGTCTCCTTTTCTCTTGCTGCTTTTAAGATTCTCTCCTTACCTTTAAACTTGGGTAATGTAATTATGATGTGCCTTTGTGTGTGTTTTCTTGGGTCCAGCTTCTTTGGGACTCTGAGCTTCCTGGACTTCCTGGAAGTCTATTTCCTTTGCCAGATTAGGGAAGTTCTCCTTCACTATGTTTTCAAATAAGTTTTCAGTTTCTTGCTCTTCCTCTTCTCCTTCTGGCACCCCTATGATTTGGATATTAGAGTGCTTAAAGTTGTCCCAGAGGTTCCTAAGCTTTTACTCATATTTTTTGAATTCTCATTTCTTCATTCTGTTCCTGTTGAATATTTATTTCTTCCTTCTGCTCCAAATCACCGATTTGAGTCCTGGTTTCCTTCTCTTCAGTGTTGGTTCCGTATATGTTTTTCTTTATTTCACTTTGCATAGCTTTCACTTCTACTTTGCAACCATACCCAACTATTTCTGTGAGCCAGAAACCATTCCTGATTACCAGTGTTTTGAACTCTGCATCTGAAAGGTTAGCTGTCTCTTCATTGATTAGTTCTATTTTTGGAGCTTTGATATGTTCTTTCATTTGGGCCAAATTTCTGTTATGTTGTAATGGGTAGAACCTTAGGTATTCACCAGGGTGGGGCAACTCACATTGCTGCATTGTAGAGCTGTATGTGGGGGGATGGTTTGAGAGGGAACAATGCTGCTTGTTTGATTCTGGGCCAGCTTTCAGTCACTTCCCTTGATACCCACAAGCAAATTGGGCCCGTCTGGTACTGATTCCCAGGTGGGTGGGTTTGTGCATGTTCCAGTACCCTGTGGTTCTCTCCAATGAGCTCTCCTGTGAGGCTGGGAGTCACTCTTGCCGCCACAACCCCCACAGGTTTTTACAGCTGGAGGTTTTGAGGCTTTATTTTCCACATTGGAACCCTGGGTTGCACAGTCTGCCTCACTCCCCAGTTGTTCCTTCTGGTTTATCCACATGCAAATGTGGGACCTCCAGCTGCTGTCTTGCTGCTGTCTTGCCAGCCCAGTCCTCCATCTACCACCTTGCCACCCGTCCCCTCTGCCCTGGCTACCTGTCTCCACCCCTCCTACCAGTCTGGATGAATGTTTCTTCTTTAACTCCTTGATTTTGGGGCATCCATACAGTTTGATTTTTCTGGCAGATCTGTATTTTTTTGTTTTTAAATTTGTTGTTGTCCTTCTTTTGGTTATGCAAGGAGGCAAAGTGTATCTACCTATGCCCCTATCTTCTGAAATTTTCCTTTAAGTTGAATGCAGATTGAAGCTCCAAGCATTCCATTTGAAAATTGACAGGTAACATATTTATGTTAACTAAAAATGGAGTCACAAATGTAGCAAAATATTGATCATTTTTCCAGAAATCTTGAAATCTGTTTTCAAATTCTTTATCAAATTGAAAAGCAAGGCTGTATCCTTTTCACTGCTTTTGCCAATGTGTTGAAATGCATAAAGTTGTTTGCCTAATTTGAGCTTGCTATAATTTCAGTTTCATTTGGAACACTGTTATGGTTTAAGACATGGTATTGATAAGTTGGTTTTCATCTTGAAGACACATGTTTTACTCATTTAAATGAGCAATTAAATCTACTAAAAATGCTAAATCTGTAAGACAGTTTTCATGATCAAGTTTGGGCAAACTTGTTTTTTTGATACCATAAATGACTTGAGAAGATTGTAAATCATAAAATCTTTTCAGCATTTGGCCTCAACTTAGCCACTTTCTTCCAAAAAGTAAATGATGTTGCCATCGTCAGCATCAATACTTTTAAGGAATTCCTGGAATTGGCGATGATTCAGTCCCTTGGCTGTTATGAAATTCACAGTCTTGATGACGATTTGCATGATGTTATCCATTTTTAAAGCTTTTGTGCATAAATTTTCTTGATGTACTATGCAATGATACTTGATCACACATGAGTTTTGGGTGGCAATTGCATCATCTTCTATTAATTTTATAAGCCCTTCTCTTTCACATGCCATCACTAGGGCACCATCAATAGCTATACTAGATGTGTTGACAATGGACAAAGAAAACTGCTTTTACATATTTTTTACTGCTTGTATAAGTCTCTTGGTTTAGTTGTGTCTTTTAATGGCACTAAAGAAGTCATTTCTTCAGTGACATTATATTTGTCATCAAAATAATAAAAATGGCAAATTGAGTTATATCTGTAGCATCAGTGCTATTATCAAAGCATAAATTGAAAATTAGTAGCTTTAATCTCCAGACTTCTTTCGATAGATTTTAGAGTTTCTGCAATTCACCTGGCAATAGTCTGGTGAAATGAACAGATTTTAGAAATATCCCCTTTTTTTTTCAGGGCAAATTTTATCTGCCACTCTTTCTATACATTGTTTAATAAACTCACCATCAGTAAATGGTGTTGATATTTTTGCTATTAAATATGCTACCACTAGTAGCATATTTAATAGCAAACTAGTTTTTACAATGGAATCTACCCAAGTTGTAACTTTTTGAAAATCTTTTTGTTGAGAAGACAGACTTTTTAAATTTCCACTATTTTGTCCTTACAACACAATCTTTCATACACATTGAGTTTGGCAGCATGTTTTTGCATGTAATGCCTTTTCAAATTATTGTCTTCGAAAACTTGCAAAAATTCCCTACAAATTAAGCAGAGTGCCTTACTGTTTGCCTCAACAAAAAAGTAGTCATCTGTCCACTTTTCATTGAACAATCTTCTTTCATCCATAATTTTTCTTTTTGGAGGTTTGTTTTTCTTTTGAGACATTGTAGAAGCCATCCTGGGATTAAAAAAATAATATATAAGAGATTTTGTTTACTTTTATTATGGAAATTAATTGACAGGAAAATAGAAAGCAAGATTTGGGTCCTTCCACAGCCCTCTTGGCTGCCAATGCAGGGTGAGGGGTAGGACCGATTGTGAAGTGCAGCAGACAGTGTGTGAGGCACCACTGAGGTGTGGAAACACCTTCAATAATCAAATAAGAATGCTTACCTGACTTCTAAATAACATTAAACACCTAACATTGCAATGGCAGGTTGAAATAGTATTGATAATTTCTGCCTTGCTAAGTCACCACGAGCACGTGCAACATCGGGCGGTGTCAATTCTACTGTCTGCATTTGGAAGATAACACACTGGAAGCCACACATCACCTTAAAACTGAAGCCACATATGCCTACACACAGTGAGAGTGTACGTACATTTATTTTATGTGGCATTGTGACACATAATCCCAAAAAAATCTCACAATGTTTTTAAGTAAATTTATGATTTTGTGTTGGGCCCCATTCATAGCCATCCTGGGCCACATATGGCCCTTGGGCCACAGGTTGGACACTCCTGTTTTATGCCATTTTTGCTCATGAAAGTTTTCATAGGAAGGTTCTACTTTCTGATAGCAAGGGAAAATCTGTAGTAAATGAAACTTTAGAAAGCACTTTTATCATTTGTCATCACTTCATTATATGATCAGGGCAGCTGTTAATTTAACTCAAAATGAGTTTCAATCCCTTAGAATTCACAAGCTTTTCAAAGTCAAAAGACCTGAAAAGTATAAAGGTTTCTTATAAGTAAAGCTGCTTCCAAAATTTTAGAAATTCCTGCTTAGGAGGAAGCCAAAGGTTTAAGTAAATGTTTAGACTTGGTAAACTGCATCAGCAAGGTAACATCACGCCCACATACTTCGTGGATTCTTTTGGTTTACCATTTTGGTTTGGCTAAGAGTCAGCCTTTGTTTCATTAATTACAAATATAGCTGCCAGTTTAGTTCTTGGGGAAGTTTCAGTTAATGTTAGAGAAAAAGCCATATTTAAATCATTTCGGAAAGTGAGATCACCCCACACATTGGTTCAACAACTGAGACCCTGGGCCTATCAACTTGTGGTTGAGATAATGAAAAAGGTCTCACTGAGAGAATTAATGTTCTATTTTAGAGAAGCTGTACATGTGTACCTGGATGCTAAATGCTCTTCAAATAGAAAACTGAGTTAGAAATAGTGTTTTTTTTTAACTCTAGCTATCATATGCAAATTATTAGCCTCATAGAAGGATCACAGGAAACCAGCCAACATCAAAGAAATGGAATCCAGCTAAACCCTCTAAGAAACTGAGGTTTTAGAGCATGACTTTTGAAAGGCAAACATAGACTGACTTCTGCCCACAGACCATCAAGAACCCAAATGCATCTGAAAGCCATTGCCAAACTTCAGAGTGAAGACATCTGTGGCTGAGATCATCCTCTGTCACCTTGTGAGCAAATCTTTCAGCCTCTTTGAGCCTCTCATTTCCCATTTCTTAAATGGGCATAATGCCTCATGGGGCAAATGAGATAATGAACATGAAAGCACTTGTAAGCTATTTGGTGCTATCCAAATTATTGGCTATCTTATCATATTAGCCCACCTAATCTCCTTGTCACCTCTGCCTTTGACACCTGCCCCCCCCCCCCAACCTTCAAATAATGTAGACTGGAAGCCTGACCATTATTGTTCTCTCTCTCATGCCCCACACCCAGTCGGTCTTTATCTCCTAGTGTCTAACTGGAAGTCTCTAAATGGCCCTCCTGCTTCTAAAGTAGCCTGGCTTGACTCTGTCCAGTTCACAGCTGAAGAAATAATCTTGTTAAAATCTACTTGGATTATATCTTTCTCTTGTTCAAAGACTTTCAATGATTTCCCATTGCCTGCAGAATAAAGTTCTAACTTCAAAGAAGCTAGAATTACAAGCCTTTAACAACCTGGCACTTCCACCTAAATAACATCAATGAGCCCTGGCTGGTGTGGCTCAGTGGATTGAATGCTGGCCTGTGAACCAAAGGGTTGCTGGTTCAATTCCCTGTCAGGGCACATGCCTGGAGGCAATAGATTGATGTTTCTCTCCCTCTTTTTCTCTCTCCCTTCCCCTCTAACCAAAAATAAATAAATAAAATATTAAACAATAGAAATTAAAAAAAA
>PVIA01019699.1:0-10047 GCA_004024845.1 Tonatia bakeri | reverse complement strand
ACAATGACATTCTTATCATTTAGGAAAGGTGGGGATCTGCTAAAATCAAAGTTCCCGTACACCAGGCTCAGGGCCCAACCTGTGGAGGAGGCCTTTCGAAAGACAGTGGTGCCAGTCCTGCTATGCTGACTCATTCAAGCACAGTAGGTGTTACTTACCCACAGTGGGCACTGGTCACCCACACACTAGTGCGATGAGACTGATACAATAATATCTAGGTTTCCGGTGTGTAAGTGGCAAAAGAAACTATTACCAACAAGTAAATGCCAGCAAAATAGACAATCTGGAAGAAATGAATAAATACTGAGAAACATACAATCTCCTGAAGCTGAATCGAGAAAAAACTGGGAATTTGAACACATCGTTTTCAACTAAGGAAACCAAAGCAGTCATTAGAGGGAAAAAAAAAAGAAGAACAGAAACAAAAATACTTCCCAAAAAACAAAAGCCCTGGACTGGATGGCTTCACAGGTGAATTTTATTCAACTGTGGCATCTGACACTTTTAATCTCCCCAAAGTACACTCCTAAAAGAGTGAATGAGCTTAACACAATGCAGACGTGCAGAAAACGGACAATATAGGACACATCTACCTCGAAGAAAAAAGTATTAGTCTGCCAATGCCAGAAATATCATATTTATTTTGGCCACAAGGAGTGTCCCTTTCCTACCTATAAGCCATGCCATGTATCCTGAAATGAAAACCCACTGAGTAATTCAGCACAGTCCAGTCTGCCATTACTGCAGAAGCCCTGTAGTGAAATGCACACCACAGCTCCAGATCAGACCCGTGCTCATTACCTCGGTTGATGAAATAAGTCCTTTATGCCTAACTATCCAGGAACACAGGTTTGCCAAATGTATGAGGAAGATAAAAGAAAAAAAGACAAGGAATACACAGAACTATTTTGAGGGGGGCGGGAACCCAGATATAACACAGAAACAGAAGAGAATTTTACCAAAAATTCAAATTCATATTCTCAGAACTTTAAGGGAAGAAAATGGATATATACAATAGAAATATATCCTATAGAAGTAATTAGAGGACAAAGTCCTTGCAAGATGGACATATCATTGCAAAATTGAAAACATTAAATGGTAAGAGGTCAGAACAGATTCTCCCCGCCTCACCCAGTCTGTGATGGAACCTGGAACTTGCCATAGGTGCATTGGCCATTTGGACCTCCCCCGCCCCCGTGCACACCCCTTTGCCACTCCCCCTCTGAGAGATCCAGCTTGTTCCCTGCCCAGGAAACTCGCGAGAATTGGTCACCTTTCCGGTCTTCAGGTCCCACCTTCCCTTTTCCGGTTCCATCTCAGAGCCAACCACCAGTCGCCTGCTGCAGACCGCTGGAGCACCACCCCTGTGCAGTGCCGCTGACTCACCCGGGACACTCAGACGCTGCTCCGCATTTCCAGCTCCCGCTTCCACGACTTCTTCTTCGCTTTGGTGCCCTCACCCCGCATCGGCGTTACCAGACATGGCCACCGCATTCGAGCCCTGCCATGTGGGTAAGAACTGCCACCCCGAGTGTCAGGCCGCCATCATCAACCAGGTCAACTTGGAGCTGTACGCCTCCTATGTGTACATGTCCATGGCCTGCTACTTCGACCGTGGAGACGTGGCCTTGAAGCACTTCAACCTGTTCTTCCTCCAGCAGTCCAAGAAGGAGGCGGAGTATGCGGAGTATCTGTTGGGGCTACAGAACCAGCATGCCTGCAGTCTACGCCTGCACAATATCCCCAAGCCTGAGGAAGAGAACTGGGAGAGTAGCCTGAGGGTCATGGAGTGCGCCTTGCACCTGGCGAAGAGAGTGCACCAGAGCCTGCTGAATCTGCACCAGCTGGCTACCGAGAAGCACGGCCACGTCTGCAACTTCCTGAGGCATCACTACGTACATGAACAAGCGATGTTCATCCAAGAGTTGGGGGACCATATCACCAACCTGCGCAAGCTGGGGGCCCCAGAAGAGAGCCTGGCAGAGTCCCTCTGTGACAAGCTCACTCTGGGGGACAGCAAGAACTGAGCCGAGACTGCCTTCCTCATAGCCGCGGGGTGACCTGCCCTGGTCCCGGTGCCGAACATGCCTATTGCCATATGGCCCTAAGAAACGCCCAGTTAAGTTTTTATGTGCGAGTGTTATCATTACTTGCTGAAGTTATTGGTTGCTAAATAATTAAAGGAGTTTCATTGGTTTGCGTGTGCAAAACCGTCACCTTCTTAGTTTTAAAATAAGTGCGCAAGATTCTCTTCTCTCACCCGTGCCTTATTGTGTGCAGTCTGGGATCTCCATGGATGGAGGAAGGGGATATGGTGGGACCCTGGTTGGAAGGAGGTATTCCATGGATCCTGGATGGAGGGTGGGGGTATTCCCTGGGCCCTGAATGGAGGGTGGACTTATTCCGTGGGACCCTGAGTGGAGTGATGGGGTATTCCCTGCTACCCTGGATGGAGGGAGGAGGTAATTCCTGGACTCTGGAGGGAGGGAGGGGCATTCCTTTAGACCCTGGATGGATGGAGGGAGAAGGTATTTTCAGGGGCCCTGGAGAGAGGGTAGAAGTTTCTGTGGGACCCTGGATGGAGGGAGGAGGTATGTCTTGCACTATCTATGGAGTTAAGGGGTATGTCCTGGACCCGATTCAAGGGAGAAGTTATCCTCAGGACCTTGAATGGAGGGAAGAGGTATTCCCACAATCCTGTATGGAAGAAGTGGGTACACCTTGGGACAATGGAGGGAGGGGTATTCTGTGTGACTCTAGATCAGGGGTATCAAACTCATTTTCACAGAGGGCCAGATCAGCTTCATGGTTGCCTTCAAGGGGCCGTAGGTAAGTTTAGTACTGTATAAATGTAACTACTCCTCCCTGGCTGGGTAGCTCAGTGAATTGAGCGCAGGCTGTGAACCAGGCATCGCAGGTTCGATTCCCAGTCAAGGCACATGCCTAGGTTGCAGGCCGTGGCCCCCAGCAACCACACACTGATGTTTCTCTCTCTCCATCCCTCACTTCCCTCTCTAAAAATAAATAAAATCTTTAAAAAAATAATAAATGTAACTACTCCTTAACTGTTAAGCCAGAGCTCACTTCAGCCGCAGGGTATAGAAACACGGTGCTGGTCTGGGTAAAACAAGGTGGAAGGCCAGATTCAGCCTACGGGCCTTGTGTTTACCACCTGTGAATTAGATGGAGGGAGGACTTATTCACTGGACCCTGGATGGAGAGAGAGGGTATTCCCTGGGCTTGAATGGATGGAGGAGCATTCTGTGGGACCCGGTATTGTGGTGGTGTATTCCTTTGACCCTGGGTGGAGTGACCAGGTATTCCCTGAACCTTGCAGGAGGATGGAGCTGTTCTGGCAGACACGAGATGACGAAGAGGCATTGAACAGCCTCTTCCCTCAAGTGGGCTGCCTTTGGCCTCACCAACTCCTCCAATTACTCCATAACTCAATTGATTGATGTCCTTAAAGGAATGCTAGGTTTTGTCTTTGCACTCAGTGCCTCTTGTTGTGTGTGTAAACACCTGCACATATATAGGGGCATGCATACATACATACACACACAGAGTATAAATTCAAATCATGGCCAGTTGTTTGGAAGAAATCAATACTTTTCTGGCTGGACAGACTCAAGGGATGACATTACTAAAGGAAAATGGAGTCATACAGCTGACAGTACTCAGCAGATCAATGAGCCTTTCCTCTTGAGTGTTTATCAGGTAAGAAACCAGAACTTGAGAACTCCATCCAGAGAAGCAAAGTCAAAAGGTTTATATTCTACCTAAAGTATATGTCCCAACCCACTGACTGACATTGAAGTAAGTTAAAAATCATTTTGGCAGACAGCCACCAAATAATCAGATATTTCCTAGAAATTTGAAATTCTCTAAATATGTTTAATTGATCTTAAATACTGAGGGGGTTTTACTTGTTTGTTTTTTTCTGGGGGGGAATGACAAAAGCCTCAAGGAAATAAATCTAAAGGACATTGTTTATTTTTCAATTATGAGCAAAAACTGAAGAGTGAAAAGCTCACAAGGAAGGTAATACTGCGAATAGCACACAGAAAACACTATGCAAAATCTATCTTTGTAAGTGGTGTTTTTTACTGGGTTTTCACATTGGCTAGTTGAGGTCATTACATTTTTATGAATGAGAAAATCAGCATATAAACAATTGAAAGTTTGAAAGAAAAGTTAAAAAATTAAAAACAAGAAAAAATTGCTCATGTCCAATCATGAAGAAAAATGATTACATGCAAAAGTTATTCTATTAGCACTCCAAGTCAATATGACTATGAGGCACAGAAAATTTTATAAGTATTGTACTTTTTCCCTAACTTGTTTGGAAAAACTTACCCTCGATTTCAGTGAAACAAAATATCTACAGCTCCAACCAAGATGTTCTGGATCTGTAGGCTAACTTAAATAACTGCAGCAAATATATCTTCCCCAAATATAATTGTTATGAAGGAAAAGGTATGAGAACTTCTGTAGCACCTTCTTCATTTGTGACAACAGAAGGAGAGATTTCAAATAAAATATTATTGAATACATGTGAATATTTCAAGGTAAATACTATCACAGAACATTCTTATTATCAACTCATCCAGAACTAATTTATACTACATATATACACACATATATACATATATATAATGTTGGTGAAGAAAGGGAACTGATACAGACTCTTGGGCCTATGAGATCAAAGTCACTGCCAGTTGCACTCATTCAGCACAAAGTTGGACTTACATTAGATGCTAAATATGTACTGATTAGACATATGGTACATTTCTGTCATTCTAACTTAGTGTTCTTTATCTGTATTTGTTCTTGAGTTTAAATCTAAATGAAATACAAAAGCATGGTGATGGCCAGAAGGAAGGGGGTGTGGGCTGGGTGGAGGTTGGCAAATGGGGAAAGATGAGGGAAATCTGTGATAATGTCAACAGTAAAAATAAAGTTTAAAGAAGGAAAACAAAAAAATTATTGGAAGCATTTTCAGGATACTCTCCATCTCCTTATAGCTCATCACAGCCACACAGGTACAGTGTGCACAGTTGCACGTGTTTTGAATCCTGCTGAGTGTGATTGCTGCTGACTGGTCTGTCCAAGTGTAAAAAAGACAGTTGTCCCATGTCCACGTGTACAGTCACATGGACGGATTTCATCAGCTTCAAACACTAGTATTTCCTTTTAAAGTGATGACGGGGAGCCCTGGCTGGCATAGCTCAGGGGACTGAGTGCGAGCTGCGAACCCAAGCATCACATGCTCGATTCCCAGTCAGGGCACAGGCCTGGGTTGCAGGCCATGGCCCCCAGCAACTGCACATTGACGTTTCTCTCTCTCTCTCCCTCACTTTCCTCTCTAAAAATAAATAAATAAAATCTTTAAAAAAATAAAGTGATGATAGTAAAATGAAAAATATTTTAATAGCAGGAAACTTCAGCACCTTCAGTTATTGAAATTAGTGAGACCTTTAATGGTACTTCATGAAACCAGAATGACTACATCAGAGTAAAGCATCACTTTCCTTTTCACAAGTTAATAAAAAGGATAGGCAGTATTTAAGTAATGCCTTCCACTACCTGAAAGGAAATTTACTTTATGAATCACTCAGAGAAATAAAGTGTGCCAGCTGTTTCATAAAGAAGAGTGGTCCAGACCTGAGATGGTCCACACCTGTCAGGGAATGAAGGCATGGCACTCCAAAGAGAACTTACATCCCAGCACACAGAGAAGAGACAGCAAGTGTATTCTCAGTCAGCAGTGACTATGTTTAAGAGAAGAAGCACAATCTGAATTGCAGCTGAATCTTCTTAATTTCAATGTTATAGTTTTATGTGCATATCTTTATAAATTGTTAGTTTTACAGCTATAAAGGCATACCTTTAAGCATAGAGATTTTTATTCCTAGTTTTATGTTTGTGTGTATTAAAGTAAATTATAAGAATAATTTGTCCCCATTGGGTGTCTTTGATTTTTTCCTTCTCAAGGAAACCCAGTTTAAACACATTCCACATCCAGTCCCACTCACGTGTTTTAATCTGGGGAAATAATGAGACATGATGAGAAATAATAAAGTAAATCTTTTAATAAGGCCCTCAACATTTTAACTAGTGTTTCTGAGCCCCTACTCTGTGAAATTTAGTATCACAGCAGTTAAATAATCTTTGCCCTGAAGGAGCTCATGGTGCAGCCAACTTTCCAAACTACCCAGAGAGGAATCCAGATCAGAGTGTCACTGGCTGCTAATTACAGGATGAGTGCTTGCTGGAGCATGTTACTGGCTCTCAAATTCACAGCTTCTTTATCTGTAAAATATGGCTAGTGATGGTAAAAATTAACTGAGAGAGCATCTGTGACAGTGAAGTAATAGAGTATCAACAGTCGAGAAACAGATGATATTAAGGATGGATAAGATAATACTGATTTTGGATTGCTATCACTTTTCCGTGCTGCTTTACTAAAAGAGTTTTATACATATGCAAACACACAGAGTAAGTCACTAACTGCTGCTACTTATGATCTGCTTCCTTGTAAATATATCATCAAGACTACTGCCTGTATTAATTTTTAAAGACAAGATTATATACAACATTGATTAATGCTTTGCGGCAAAAAAAGGCATATGTGAGGAGTTTGGCATTTATATTAGGACCTATAAAATACCTGGCATATAACATGTACTCAATAGAAATATATTGAATGAATGAATGAATGATAGCTCATCACTGACACTGAGTCAGAACTTATTGTCTAATATCAGTGTTGTAACTACTAGTTCTGTAGCATTTTTTAATGATGAAGGGAACTGAAAGTCAAAACAGAGTTTTTGTGAATTAGGGCACTAGAATTTTTATTTCTTGACCCTGCATTTTATGAATAATACTGTCATAGATAATTTTATATGTCAACTTGACTGGACCAGGGTATACCCAGATATTTAATCAATCATTATTGTGTGTGTGCCTATCAGGGTGTTCTTCCATGAGATGAATATTTAAAACAGTCCACTGAGTAAAGCAGATGGTCTTCCCTACTGTGGGTGGGCCTCATCTAATCAGTTGAAGGCCTGAATAGAACAAAAATGCTGACCCAACTCTGAGGAAGAAGGAACTCCTCATTCTCAACTGCCTTTGAGTGGGGAACAGTGTTTCTTTCCCCTGCCTTCAACTTCACTTCTTGGGTCTTCAACCTATTGGCCTTTGGACTGGACCTGCAACATCAGCTCTCCTGTGTGGTGGACTCTGGCCAGCAGCGTCTGCCTGTTGTGACTGAAGACGAGAAGAAAGACACAGGCTACAGCAATACTGTGGAGAAAAAGTGAATATCACGGCTACTTTCTCTAGAGGAGAGTTCCTTGGAGTGCCTCAACCACTCTCTCAAGAGGAGAACACCCTGACCCTTGCCTAGACAGATTTACTCTTTTTCTTGGGTTTTACATCAAAGAAAGATTTATTATCTATTACATAGAATTTTATTGCTATATTTTAGGTACAATCAAGGAAATGAAAATAACATGCAGAGGGGAAAGGCAGTGAGCTGATTAACTCTGTCCTTGGGAAAATTGACACAGGCTTTGGAAATTACCTTGAAGATAGACAATACACATTTGTTGTTTTAGACGAGGGTGATAGAGTTTTAGCAAGAGCAAGCCATAACAGTCTGTATGCATTTTCTAGGCCTGATTCCCATGGAAAAACTGGGTTTGAGGGACTGGCTCCTGCCCACCACCTCACTTCTGTAGGTTTTCCATATAGAGCTGAATCACATTTGCTACACCAAAACAAACTGGTCCCCTACACTCCTGGGTCTGAAGCTTGCCAAATGCAGATTTGGGGAATTTTGAGCCTTCATAACCACATGAGACAATTCTTTAGCTTATAGACAGACAGATAGATAGATAATATTCTATCAGTTCTGTTTCTATGGAGAACCCTGACTTATACTAATACAGTATAAACACTGACCACAAATATTTCAAGGAAACCTTATCTTATAGTCTTATATTCATATATTTTTAAATATAATTTTCTCTTATTGCTTCTCATTATGTATTTATATTTACTTTTATACTGCTTATTAAAGAAAAACTGGAGGGGATACTTTTGCTCATACATATATGTATATTCCCTTCATGAAATTGTGAGGTTCCCAGCACATGCTTGTTTATTCATTTCCCTTAGAAAAGATTGTTTTTTAACCTTAGGTAGAGTAAATTCATAAGATGAATTATTACATAATACTGGAACATAATGAAAAACATTCTACAATGTCAAGATTTCTTCTATTTAAACAGGTTCTTACAGTGAGGTCTACAATGAAATCTCCCAAAGAAATTTGGAAAGTTTACAATTTCATTAAGACTAAACACTGATGTAAGGAAATATAGATTGAAATTTTACATCATTGAGAAACTGATCATGTAGTTCAGTTTTCCTATCCAAAATGTGTTTATTTGGATGATCCCCCACCCCTCTTGATTCAGGGTGCTTTTCGTGCTACTTGCTCCTGAAAGAGCATCCTTCTGTAGGCCTTGCTTTTCCTCCTGTAGGCTGACAGAGGACAATGGAGCAGACAACACACGAAACTACCATTTGTGCATGGCTAAATACGTTGGTGATCTTATAGCATCTTGGGCATTTCACATCCATGAACGAGTAATTGGGGATCTACACCAGGGGCTTCTTCTTGTGATTCCTCTTCTCTTCTGGGGAGGCATGACGGAGATCGTTAGTGAGAGGCAGGTTGTCATGGGGAGGTGGTCCCCACCAGAAACTTGATCCTGTAGCTCTTTTCCATGTCTAATGTATGATTTTATCATTAAAATCAACACATCAAATAGACTCCATTATTATTCCATTTTTAGATAATCAACAAATTGAATACCTCTAAAACTGATTAGATAAGTTCACATTGTGATATTTGACCTTTGTTTTCTTCATAAACAGTGAATGAGGGTGGAAGCGTGGAGGAGGGCAAAGATGGAAAAATTGGGACAACTGTAATAGAACAACAATAAAATATTTAAGAAAAATGAAATAGCACAAGTTTCCAAATAGAAATAGACAGCTCAAAAAAGGTACAGTAATCAAAGCCATGGCAATAAAACTTTAAGCAAAAGTAGGAATTTTATTCATAGCTATAACACCATGTGAGAGCACTTACAATATTCTGTCACTCTATGTTGGCTCTGGAGAGCAGAGCCACCTTTGAGTCTTCTGTGTGTCTCCAGAATCACAGTGTCCAACATATTTTTGGAGTATACGTTTGGTGGTTGAATTAAAAATAAACCAATGAGTTACAAATACCTAGGTTGGTCTTATGTCTTCCACTATACTATCCTTGAATTGTAAGAACATATTTTCTCTTTGTAATTTCAATACATGTGTAATATCTTGGATGTATTTCCTTGGGATAAAAAGGGGGAAAAGATGTGAGTTTTCTGTTTGTTTGTGTTTCGATCTGCTTTTGCACTGGAATATAAACCCCATGGGAAGAGAAGAAGTCTCTCTTTCTTACTAGTATTTACCCAAACCCTAAAATGGCCTGGGCCATTTTAGATAATGAGTATTTGTTGAATGAATTAAGGGCTATTTGAGATCAGTAGTATTCTCAACCACTTTGGCTGGTACCTTAGAAGTGAAGTGAAAGGTTTTGGAAAAAAAGGCTTACTCAGTGGCAGTGAAACTACAAATGAGGTACAAGTTGTTGAATACATCCACATGGTTAAGTGCTTTTTTCAAGGATTTAACTAAACCTTTTGTTTCCTGCCACAGGGAACTGAAGTCTGTGCTTATATAAGAGGATAGAGACTGGCAAGCCAGGTGAAAGGGGTGAAGGACTCTAGGGGTCAGTGATTAGGTCACCCACACTCCACATTGGGATGCAGACAGGGCAGAGGGAAAAGTGTCTCCGCGACTGCGCTGAAAGATGAAGACAGGAGAGAGTAAAGTGAGTGAAGAACAAATTCCAAGAGTGAAAGATGGAGAGGTGCTGAGTCACTGAGACGCTGGAGGCGCTGCTCTGCCGCCAGCGAAATGTGA
>PVIA01019698.1:0-10050 GCA_004024845.1 Tonatia bakeri | reverse complement strand
GGAGCAAGTGCCATTGTTCCCTCTCAGACCCCGCCCCCACATACAACATCACAACCCAGGGACTGGGGTACCCCGCCCTGGTGAACGCCTAAGGCTCCGCTGCCCTTATGTAACAGCTGCAACCAGACCAAAGAAAAGTAAAAAATAAAAAACATGGCTCAAACAGAATTGAAAGCCCCAGAACCATTTTTTTTTAAGTGACCAAGAGATAGCCAACCTATCAGATGCACAGTTCAAAGCACTGGTGATCAGGATGCTCACAGAATTGGTTGACTTTGGTCATAAATTAGATGAACAAATGCAGGCTAAAATAAGAGAAATGAAGGAAAATGCACAGGGAACCAATAGTGAGGGGAAGAAAACTGGGACTCAAATCAATGGAGTAGACCAGAAGGAAGAAAGGAACAACCAAACAGAGAAGAATCAAGAAACAAGAATTCAAAAAAAATGAGTAGAGGCTTAGGAACCTCCAGGACACCTTTAAATGTTGCAACATCCGAATTATAGGGGTACCAGAAGGGGAAGAGGGAAAACAACAAGTGGAAAAGTTATTTGAACAAATAATAAAGGAGAACTTCCCCAAGCTGGCAAGGGAAATAGACTTCCAGGAAGTCCAGGAAGCTCAGAGAGTCCCAAAGAGGTTGGACCCAAGGAGGAACACACCAAGGCACATCATAATTACATTAGCCAAGGTAAAAATGAAGGAGAGAATCCTAGAGGCAGCAAGAGATAAGGAGACAGTCACCTACAAAGGAGTTCCCATCAGACTGTCAGCTGATTCCTCAAAAGAAACCTTGCAGGCAAGAAGGTGCTGGAAAGAAGTATTCCAAGTCCTGAAAGGCAAGGACCTACATCCCAGATTGCTCTATCCAGCAAAGCTTTCATTTAGAATGGAAGGGCAGATAAAGTGCTTCTCAGATAAGGCCAAGTTAAAGGAGTTCATCGTCACCAAGCCCTTATTGTATGAAATGTTAAAGGGACTTGCCTAAGAAAATGAAGATTAAAAATATGAACAGTAAAAAAAAAAAAAGTCATCAAATGGAGGGTTAGCAACAGGGAAGTAGGAGGAGGAGGGAAGGGGAAAAGATACAGAGAATAAGTAGCATAGACAGTAGGTAGAAAATAGACAGGGGGAGGGCAAGAATAGTATGGGAAATGTAGACACTGAAGAACTTATGACACATGGACATGAACTAAAGGGGGGAATATGGGTGGGAGAGGGTGGGCAGGGTGGAGGGAAGTGAAGGGAAAATGGGACAACTGTAACAGCATAATCAATTAAAAAAAAGATAAATATATGTCAAAAATAAAAAGAAGTACAAATTGGTAGTTACAGAATAGCCATGGGGATGTAAAGTACAGTATAGAAAACGGAGTACTAAAGAACCCATGGACATGAACAATGGTGGGGAGATTGCTTGAGGGGGTCGGGGTTGTTGGGTGGAGGAAGACAAAAGGGGAAAAATTGGGACAACCATGATAGTATAATCAGTAAAATATAATTTTTTTAAAAACAGGAGGCAGAGCCTGTATTATTATCCCCATTTGGGGGTTGCAACAAAAAAAAGGGCTCAAGGAGCTGAAGTAATGCCTGAAAGAACATGTTGGTTGCTAGCACTAAGGCTAAAAGGAGAACCTGGAGGTCAACTGACCCTCAAATCCAACATTCATAGGAATTCGGAGTGGGAATTATACCATCATGGTGTAATTGACTAACACCAAGTGTAAAAAACACAATCTGATTTTGTAATCCAGACTCCTAACGTTACACACCAATGCTTCAGCAGCCCAGTTGGATAATGAAAGAGAACAGCTCTCAAGATTCTTTTCTGAGATTTAAAGTTGTGCCCCTACCTCCAAATCGTTCCCCTTCTCTGCCCTCGTTCAAACTAGAGTTAGAAAGGGTTGCAGTTAGAATGGCCACAAAAAAAAAAAAAAAGGATGAAAACTATATAAAAGAGAAGACTCATGCTTATGCTGTTAAGAAAGTGATGGAATCTGTGAACAGAAGACAGTGGGCTGGGGGTAGAGGAAAAGATAAGTGCATGGGAAGGGTCAGGTGGCAGTGCTGTGTGCCTCCCAGGCCAGCACTGACACCAGCAAGTCTCAGTCCGAGTTTTATCAAATATGTAGCCACTGATTACTATCTTTCCATCCAGTTTGCCATCTACCACTCAACCCTAAGCCAGGACTACATAGTTTAGGTTTTAATATGGCTGAACCCCACTTCTGATACCAATTTTTGTATAGGCTAGGTTTTCCTGAGGCAACAAGCAAACCCCAAAACCTCACTCCCTGATCCCCCAAATCTGGATCATTCTTTCCATGTGGTCTTTTCTACTCAAGGAAGCTAGACTAGGCTTCTTTTGCTTGGTGAGAATAACAGGTAAAGTAGACAGGCCTCCATGCCCAAGCACTTACTGCATCATGCTTACAGATCTCCTATTGGCCAAAGCAAGTCATGTAGCTAAACCCAATGTCAGTGCGACAGAGGACTACCTATGGATACAGATACTGCAAGGTATGACTTGTTGGAGGCCATATTTGTAACAATCCAGCATACACATGAGCAAAACCTCTCCCCACTCATATGATGTCTGAAATGCCATCATTTACATTGTAGACCTCTGGCCTAAGCATTGCCCTTTTGGTTTGCTCTTTTAAAAATAAGGCATGGCTTTATCCATATCCTATGACCCAGCAATTTCATTTCAAGGTGTATAACCAAGAGAAATGAGTGTTTATGTTCACTAACAACCATGCACACAAATACACATAGCAGTTTTATTCATAACAGCCCCAAACTGGAGACAGCACAGATGCCCATTAGGACAACAGATAAACTGACCATGACATAGTCATACAAATGGGCAATACACAGCATTGGATAAAAGAACAAATGATGTCTTCATGCAACAATATGGATGGATGTCCTGGGTAATGTTGAGTGAAAGAAGTCAGACACATAAGAATACATATTTTATTATCCTACTTATTGGAGGGGCAAAAATAGATAAAAACAAGTCTACATTGTTGTAAGTCAGAAGAATAATGGTTACCTTTGGGGGACTATCCAGGAGCTTCTGGAATGGGTGCTGGCAATGTCTGTATCTTGCTTTGGGTGATTATGTATCTATACATATGTAAAAAACCTGTACACAGAAGGTTGGTGGACTTCACTGTATGTATGTTAAATCTTAATTGTTTTTATAGTATAAAATTAGAAATAAGAATAGGTTTCCTAGTTTGACTGTTCTGGACAGGTTGGTAGCCAGAGGAGGGAGCCTGAGGAGGGGTAAATGGGAGCTCCTGCCCATGGCCTTCTTCATCTTTGAAGCCAGGAGGAAAAAGATCTTCCTCTGCCTGAGTAGGGGTACTTTAGGGCCTGGGGCCCAGTGGTAATGGTCCTTCAGTCTGGAGAGAAATGCTTTGAAGAGCCTTTGTTCTGGAAGTTGATCAAGGAAACGAGCTGGTAATGAACAGCAGAAACAATAATTAATAATGGGCAGAATAAAAATGGATTTCAAATCCTGCAGCTAATTTGCCAGGAGACTTACTTCTGTGGCAGGCAGCAGCTCTCCCCTCATCAGACTGCTGTCAGACTGCTGAGAAAACTAGGACCAGGGAGTGGCAGGACTGCTAGCCAGCTGTGTATGTCTGTGGGGGAGGTGGGGTTAGGGGGGAGAGGGACAGGGAGTACAACCACCCTGGGGAGTGGGAGTGGGCAAGGACCTTTCTGGTTCCTGGGCTCAATCATGGGCTCTGCACCCCACTAGGAAGGATAGGAGACCCCAAATCTCAAGGATGCCTCTTGGAGGCCCTGCTGTCAAGCCCAGGGAACCAGGGACATCCCTCAGACTCTTGAACCTTTGGCACACTTCCCTCACCAATACTAACTCCCTCCTAGGAGCTGAGGTTGGGGGCAGAAGGGCAAGACCACACAACAATGGAAGAAAAACCCTTGTCAGAGAAGGAAGATTCTAATTGGAGCCCTAAATGCTCCAGAAAAATTATCTTTCCGGTTCCCATTGCACAAAAAGCAACTACCTATCACCCCACCCATAAACCATCACTGTCCTTTTCCTTTCCCTCCACTCCCCAACCCAGCCCAGCCCACTCCAAACAGACTAACATGTATAGCTTTTATCACTCTATTAAAAAATGAGTGCTCAGGGATCCTTCCAACCTCCTCCAGGATAAGGACCAAAGGGTGTCCAGGAATCCTCTGTTGGTTTTTAATGTGGGATCTTGGGGAAAGGGCTTGTATGTAATGGCCAAGTCTATTAATACCTCCTCACACCAGTGTCTTAGGATGTCTTTGTCCATGGCCAATGAGAAAAATGTTTCCCTTCCCATCATGCCCTTCCCTGTATGTCCCCAGTCTCCTCTGGCTGTTCCTTGCTTCTAAGGACTTGTCCCCTGCCCCTCGCACAAGGGTCCAGGCCCCAAGACCACTATTTGCTGAAACCATCCACCCTCCCCAACTCCATACCCCACTTTGCTCTAAGATGTGCTCATCAGGTATAGGGGAAGCCCAAGACTTTGGGCTTTGACCATGACTCTGTTAGCAATGGGGACATTCTGTCTTTGACCATGACTCTATCAGAGGCTCAATGTTTTAACCTCAAGGCTGGTGGACAAGCAATGGGGAAACTTCTCAATTCCTACTATTTGAGTAGTAGGAAACTTTGCCTAAACTGACAAATGCATCTCTCTCCCTTTTCAACTTTTTTTAAGCATTTTTAAAATCCTCACCTGAAGACATGTTTTTATTGAGTTTAGGAGAGGAGTGGAGAGAAAGAAACATCTATCAGATTGGGGATCGAACCCACAACCTAGGTACGTGCCTGACCAGGAATTGCACCCACAACTTTTGGTGTACAGGGTGATGCTCCAACTAACTGAACCACCCAGCTACGGCTCCCTTTTCAACTTTTGCAAAGTGGATTCTTCTTGCTAAAGGCTAAGTACTAGCTGAGTTGCAAGTTTTGGAAAATGAGGCCATTGTGGGGCTATTTCTGAGGGAAAGAAAGGCTGGTGGTGCCAGCGCCAGCCACGTCCACCTCCCACAAGAATTGGGCACCATTATTTTTACATCGGGGAAAATTCCATCTGCTATTTCAAAAACAGCTGAATCTGGCTTCATCTTCTGCAAAAGTATGCACTCCAGGGAGAGGACAAGGATTTAACTCTTAAAAAACAGTTTAGAGCAGGTGACCAAAAGGCAGTTCAGGCTTAAGATAACTTGGCAGCATCTAGGAAGACTTTGTGAGTGAGGTTCCTGCTGTTAGGATATCAACTTTGGTGTGAAGGAAAGTGTGAGAGAGGCCGTGGGATGGCATCATGCTAAGAGCACAGCCGGCTCCAGGTAGGGAAGCCAACTCCTCGGGAAGGTGGGGTTCCTGGTAATTTTTGAAACCAGTTGCTTTAGTCTGCTCAGACTGCCACAGCACAGAGCCACAGACTGGGTGGCGTAAACAACAGAATTTTATTATCTCACAGTTCTGGAGACTGGAAGTCCAGGTTCAAGGTGTCTGTACTGTTGATTTCTTCTGAGACCTCCTTGACTTGTAGATGGCCATCTACTCCCTGTGTCCTCACATGTCTTCCCTGTGAACGTGTCTGTGTCCTAATCTTCCCTTCTTATAAGGACACCAGTCTGATTGGATTTGGGCTTATCCATGTGACCCCATTTTAAAGACCCTAGCCTCAAATACAGTCACAGTCTAAAGTATTGGGGATTCAGGTTTTAACATAGGACTTTTTGGGGAGCACAATTCCCTCATGACACCAGAACAAAGTTTCTCTTTTGCTTCTGTAATTCCAACCTGTTAAAAATCCAGTCAACATAGATTCCAGGATGAGAAAAGATGCAGGACTGTGAACCATACATCAGAAGGTCCTTGTCTGCCCTCCCCCGCAAGGATCCTGCCTGTGCAAATTCTCCTCAGCATAGTAGTCCTGCCTCTTCCAAGAAGCACTCCCCGCCCCCCAGCTGCTGAGCTCAGATGGAGCTTCCCCTTTGCTGAACTCCAGTGCACTATAGGAAAGATACTTAGAGTCTGGCTCTTTGTGTCCTCAGTATAAACCTGCTTTCTGAGTAAGATATTTGAGAATAGATACTCCCTGCCCTCCCCTTACACTCTACCAGTATCCATTTCTTCCCTTTCCCAGCCAGGCAGTTTGGGGCACTGGGCTTGGCTGGACCCCCAATGCCAGGGATCAGTCTGATTGGCTTAATCAGAGTGCACACATGACTGAATTGTTCCCATCAGAGAGAGAATCAGGACATATGCTGGGAATGCTGGGACATGGTTTCTTTTCTGGGCTGGGTATTGTTATGGGAGAATGCAAGGCTTAGGGTACAATGGCTACAACTAAGGCGAGGCAGTAGGGACAGGCAGTAGCAAGGTGCTAGAAGTTCCACAGATTTGGATGGGGTGGGGTGCAGAGAACAACATCTGTGTGCAGCTACTGAAGCCCATCCAGAGGAAACAGAGCAAACAATGGATGCTAGTGTGATACTTAGGTCCTAAATCAAGGCATACCTGAAATAGGTTACCCCTGGACCATTCAGTAACATAAACCAATAAATTTTCCCTTTTGCTAACATTGGTTTGAGTTAGGGTTACAATGGAAAGATCACTAACAGATACAATTTCTTTCAGATCCGCCAAATAGCCTAGCCTATGATAACAAGGACACTCAAATATTACAGAATCACAAAGTCAGAACCTGTGAAGGCTTTGTAGATGAGGAAACTGGGACCAGGCATAAAGGAATAGGCCAAATCTTGAGGCCAACTAGTAGCTGAGCTTGAATGACAGTGAGGCCTTCAGTCTAGTGCTGTTCTCATTACACCATAAGGGATGAAAGCCATTGTTCCACCTTCCCTGCTCCTCAAACCTTGTCCCTGGGGGAGGGGGAGGGGCCAGAGAAAGCCAGTGCGAAGCCGCAGCACCCTCAGCCCCCCAAACAGGAAGACTTGGTTGCAAGCCAGGAGGCCAAAGGGGAGGGGAGGCAGGAAATTGAGAGGCTCTGTGTCAACCACATGTACGAAGTCACCTAGGGGCTATGAGCAAGAAGTTAGTGCAGGGACGGGGAGATGCTGTCAAGGCAGGCAGCAGGCATGTCAGTGTCCCCAAAATCTCAGAGAGCTCCATCACATGCTCCAAAGAGTCCTCTGCCCTCAAGAACGATGTCCCCAAATGGAACAGAGGTCTCAGCAGGCTCCAGTAGGAGCAGAAATATGTGGTCCCTTGATCAGAACAGTCAGACGTTTGTCTAGACAAGTGGGTCTGGCCATCTGCATAGCAATCAGATGCCTGGGATTTTCCAGGCCAGTCAGCATTTCAGTCAATGAACTACAAGCTCTGGAAGCCATCTTGGACCATGAAGTGACTTTGGGAACAAGAACTGAATCCGTTATTTAGTGCTGCATAAGACATTATTCCAAAACTTAATGCCTAAAACAACATCATTTGAAGGTTTCCGGGGTTTTCTTTCTTTCTTTTTTTTTTTCATTGTCCTGGGAGTTGCCTGGGTTCAGCTCAACAATTCTTGATCTTTCACATTTATGGTTAGATGGTGGCTGGGGCTGGAATCATCTAAAGGCTTTCTTACTATTGCATGTCTAATACCTGGGCTCCAACATTTGGGAGTGAAAGGCCCAGAATACCTGGACACCTTGAGCATCTCCAACATGGTGGCTGGCTTTGGGACAACCAAACTTATTACATGGCAGCTCAAGGTTCCAAAGACCTTGGGGTGGCAGGGAGGGGAAGCAAGAGAAAGAATCATTTAGAAGCCATACCCCTTTTTGCAACCTATCATCAGAAGTCACTCAGTATCACTTCTGCCTCATTCAATTCATTAGAAGAGAGAGTCAGGACTATATTCAAGGAAAGGGAACTTAGAAGCCACCTGGTTGGAAGGACTGTTGAAGAATATTTGGACATGGTTCTAAACCACCATAGAAGCCATACTTGGCAGAAAAACAAGGTCAAGGACCCCAGGTGTCTGACCCTGTGCAATGCCAGATCTGCCCGGAACTGCCTAAATCTGGACTTCTAAACATGAGAGATAAGTTGAATTCTATTGTGGATATGATGCTCTCATTTGGATTTTTTCAGTTAGTCTTGGCTCAGCCTAATCCTGATACTGAGAGCACAAACTGGTATGTCCCGTTCTTAGTGCAGATCAAGCTCCCAAATCAAGAATGGATGGGCTGAGGGTGGAAGGGAGATAAGGGGGTATGTGGCAGGGATTGGCTGGACATCAGAGTTCAAATATGCTAGTCCATTGCCCCATAAGTTTACTTATATTTGTTAGGCTGTGTCCCAAAATCTATTTGTTAAAAATGAGAAACTGTGCACAAAGGAAGCCTAAGGAAGTAGAGTGCAAACAGTAACAAATAGTAAGTGCCTATCAATGAACTCAATGAATGAATAACTACAGGGCATAAACAGACAAGAAAATGTTCCCAAAACAAAGGCTCTCAGATATGGCCAAAGGGTCCCAGCTGGCTCTAAGCTATGCTATCAAAAAGTTCTTTGTCATAAGACCTGTATCTTTTTCTCTTCTCTTCCCCTCTCCTCCCTCCCCCTCCTCCTTTTCCTCTTCCTCTTCTCCCATCCCCTCCTCTCCCTTCCCTCCCCACTCCCCTCCAGTTCCTGTTTTCCTCCTCTTCCTCCTTGCCTAGCACATATTCTTAATACCTTCTTCCCAAGGAAACCAGGAATTTTCTTTCTTTTTATTTTTTTAATTCTTTATTTTACTGATTATGCTATTACAGTTGTCCCATTTCCCCTTCACTCCCCTCCACCCTGCCCACCCTCTCCCACCCACATTCCCCCCTTTAGTTCATGTCCATGTGTCATAAGTTCTTTAGTGTCTACATGTCCCATACTATTCTCACCCTCCCCCTGTCTATTTTCTACCTACTGTCTATGCTACATATTCTCTATATCTTTTCCCCCTCCCTCCTCTTCCCACTTCCCTGTTGCTAACCCTCCATTTGATGACTTTTTTTTTACTGTTCATATTTTTAATCTTCTTTTTCTTAGGTAAGTCCCTTTAACATTTCATATAATAAAGGCTTGGTGACGATGAACTCTTTTAACTTGGCCTTGTCTGAGAAGCACTTTATCTGCCCTTCCATTCTAAATGAAAGCTTTGCTGGATAGAGCAATCTGGGATGTAGGTCCTTGCCTTTCAGGACTTGGAATACTTCTTTCCAGCACCTTCTTGCCTGCAAGGTTTCTTTTGAGGAATCAGCTGACAGTCTGATGGGAACTCCTTTGTAGGTGACTGTCTCCTTATCTCTTGCTGCCTCTAGGATTCTCTCCTTCATTTTTACCTTGGCTAATGTAATTATGATGTGCCTTGGTGTGTTCCTCCTTGGGTCCAACCTCTTTGGGACTCTCTGAGCTTCCTGGACTTCCTGGAAGTCTATTTCCCTTGCCAGCTTGGGGAAGTTCTCCTTTATTATTTGTTCAAATAACTTTTCCACTTGTTGTTTTCCCTCTTCCCCTTCTGGTACCCCTATAATTCGGATGTTGCAACATTTAAAGGTGTCCTGGAGGTTCCTAAGCCTCTACTCATTTTTTTTGAATTCTTGTTTCTTGATTCTTCTCTGTTTGGTTGTTCCTTTCTTCCTTCTGGTCTACTCCATTGATTTGAGTCCCAGTTTTCTTCCCCTCACTATTGGTTCCCTGTGCATTTTCCTTCATTTCTCTTATTTTAGCCTGCATTTGTTCATCTAATTTATGACCAAAGTCAACCAATTCTGTGAGCATCCTGATCACCAGTGCTTTGAACTGTGCATCTGATAGGTTGGCTATCTCTTGGTCACTTAAAAAAAAATGGTTCTGGGGCTTTCAATTCTGTTTGAGCCATGTTTTTTATTTTTTACTTTTCTTTGGTCTGGTTGCAGCTGTTACATAAGGGCAGCGGAGCCTTAGGCGTTCACCAGGGCGGGGTACCCCAGTCCCTGGGTTGTGATGTTGTATGTGGGGGCGGGGTCTGAGAGGGAACAATGGCACTTGCTCC
>PVIA01019697.1:0-10051 GCA_004024845.1 Tonatia bakeri | reverse complement strand
AGGACACATGGATAAAAACTAGGGATGGGTGGAAATGGGAGGGAGGAGGGGAGGGCTGGGTGGGTGGGTTGTGATGGGAGTAAAAGATAGAAAATTGTACTGCAACAACAATTAAAATAAAAAATATTAATAAAAAAGTATATTTGCCCCCATTTCAAAGCTATGATTTGAGAGGTCAAGAAGGTCTGATCAAAGCGACTTGGTTGAACAAGGCTGACAGGAGATTGACCTGATCCTGTGTCTGTCTCTCAACTGTGCATCAATGTCCACTTTGAAAAATATATGTAATAAATATTTCACTGGGTGATTGTGAGAAATAAATGACAAACCAGAGCCAGGGTTCTGGCCACAAGTTCACTATCCATGTTAAAAGTCTGTCTCTTTCTTTTAAAAATAGATGGTATTGGTTTGTTATACAACATGTTTAGTCCTATAAATTGATTCTTCTCACTGCTTCCAGGTAATGACCAATGACAGAACTGAAGTCACTCTTGTATGATTGCACACAGCTGTGGTCTACACAGCCTGGATAATACCATCCTGACAGGTTTTAAAATCCAGAGGAATGAATAAGTACCTTCTGCAGACAAATAACAAATCTGTCAGAGTGAGTTTTTTCATGAGTGCATTACCCTGGACAACATCTGACTGGTAGAAATGTTTTGGCTTCCCTTGGGGAGCAGGGAAGCCAAAACAAGTCTCACCTGGTTTTGAATGCTTGTTTCTGAAGAGAGTCAAAAAAGAATGTGATGCCTGGGTGCACTAAGTTGGCAGTTTCCCTTATAGGTTAAATTCCTTAATGAAGTTGGAGTCAGCAGCTCTAAAAGCAACCTTGTATGAAGTCTACTTGTAATACCCCAAAGATGTAACTCAGAAAAAAGCAAGTATTTCCAAACAAAATGAAGGTATTGCTGGCATATAGGTATAGGCATAGATATAGAGATACAGATATATAGATCAAGTCCCTAACCTTGTAATCATTTTAGTTTCTCTCCTGGACTATTTTTTTTTAGTGCCTCCATTAAAATTGCTTTTTGCTCATTCTATTTATCAGTATGTTTTTTTCTTTATTTTTTAACTTTTTTAAAAGGTCTTTATTTGTTTATATTTAGAGAGAGGAGAAAGGAGAGAACCATCAATGTGTGAGATAAACAGAATGGCTGACTCTTGCATGTGCCCCAACTGGGGACGTGGCCCACAACCCAGCCCACAACCCAGTCATGTGCCTTGAGCCCTGACAGGGAGTAGAACTGGTGACCTTTCACTTTGCTGGATGATGCCCAACCAACTAAACCACACCAGTAAGAACCTCACTTTTTAACTTTTAAAATTTATTTATTAAAGAAATTCATACATAGTTTCTTTAAGGAAATATTGATAAAAGAAACAAAATACTGCCCTCTCCTGTCCTGTCACTCTCCCTTCCCCAACTTCAATCGTATTCCAATGAAGCTTCTATTTTAAATTCTTTGAGCTCTTTCTTCCAACACTTGCCAATGGTGCTAATACCCAGCAAAGATAACAATACTTAGTCTCCATTTTGGACATAAGCTAGTCAGTCTAGTTGGACCTACTGCACTCAAACTGCTGTAAATACCATGGGGTTCTGTATATTTCCACAGAGCCTTAAAGTGAGAAAAGTGTCTTTACCTTCTCCTGTGTGCTTGTGCTCTCTGGTCTGGGTTACGGGTAACAACCAACTCTATCAAGATCTATTGTCTGCTGTCTTACCTTTAAGGGAATGTCTTGGCCTCCTACAGAGCACCATGAGAATCAGTTCTACCCAGGGGCTTAATCAGTCCACACTGGTCTAGAGCTGATATGGTGGATCAGAACTGGTGCTAAAGTGTGTATCAAGACAGGAAGCCACTAGACTAAAAGCATACTGCTTGAAACTCAGCCTTCTCATCATTCCAGGGTTGCAGCTTGTTCACTCCAACAAAAAATGTAAAGATGCAGAACCAGGAGAAAATCCAGGATTCTGCTGTCATCTTGCTGTTGGAACCTAAGCCATGATCATACCAGGGGAGGAGTGATGCTTCTCTATTGCAGAATAAAAGCCTTACAGTCCAAACCAGACTCCCTCTCTCTGAGTTTGTCACCAGGCACTGTCAGATCTCTTTGTGCTGATCCAAGGTGCAGTGGACAGTGAAGAACCCCTCCTCCACCCCACACATATACACACACTCGTATAGCTATTATTTACAGAAATTTATCCCCCCAAAAAAGCTTACTCAGAGAATCTGGTTTGCATAATGTCATTTCCTTCAACACTAATTGCTCAGTACATGCTTTTAAAGCAGCATTACCTTGCGCTCGGCATGTCTTCCTAACTTTTTAGATCTTTCACTCTCCATATATTGCAATCCTTTTAAAAACCTAAACCTTCATAATGAGGGCTATCTAAGTGAGACCCATTGTGTTTTATACAAAATCTTCCTCCTCCCCTAATCTGACTTGAAACTTAACTTCTGTCCTTATGTTCTGACCTAATGTGATGTTTATATCAATAATTATAATAATAATAAGTGAAATAAATGCTATTATATTTTATGTTTTATTATTCTTTGTCTTGTTCAGAGTAAGGTAATCCTTTCCTAACTTTGTCACAAGTCTCCACAATTTAAAATATAAGGAAACTTTTGTGTGCTTTTTTGGCATAGTTCATTAAGGGAAAATATATCATGTTCATGACCCTTTGATCTTCCAAGTTCCTTACATGAACAGTAAAAAAAATGAAGCAATAATTATAACTCAGAGATGGTTTTGACAGTCAATGGTTTTATTGGAATCATTAACAGAGGAGAAGGAAAAATATCATAGTTTCAAACACATTAAAAGAAATTAAGCAAAATAATCCACAAAGTATTATGGTGTCATAGGACAGACAATAGTGAGTGTGAGAAAACTCAGTTCACGTTCTAATCTTCAGTCCAGCATAACAATACTGAGCCATGTTATTGAAACCCACTGGGTACAGGAATAGAGAAGATGGTGATGCAAGATAGCACAAATAATGTGTTGTTGACAACAGTTACTAGCAGTTGTTGCTATCTGATATAGTAATAGATTCTTGGTCATAATAAAATACTAAAGTTTGGGGTGATAGATTTTAAAAAATATATAAATTACAATTGCTTCAAGTTTAGCTCCTCATTATTCTAACTCACCTGCATGCTGATATGTGTTTCACCCAGTAGGATGAATTCTACTACCTCACCCCTCATATTTATTCATGTTTGCGAGACAGATTTGTATCACTATAAAATAATCATGATCACCAGCCTCTAAGGCACACTTACACTCCCAAGAATTTCTGTTGTTTCTAAGATCAACTTGCTTTCCCTTTCCCCAAAACTGACTATAGAAAACCTTTCCATTCTTTTTAAGCCTCCTCCCATCCTGTTATTCCTCCATTTCCCTAACTTCTACTAGAAGAGAAAAAGATGCTATTAGAGGCACACCCTCAGTTTTCTGTAGAAAACCTATGACACTACCTACACATAAAGCTATCTACTCCTGCTGTGTTAGAGGAGTTTTCCTTTCACATATTTAAGTCCCAACAGTCTACTTGGTTTTTGCATTTCTGCTGCTGACTTTGCAGAAATGTTACACTATCAATTATCCATTAATCCATTATCTATATTTCTCAGTTGAATCTTTCCCATTAACAAAAAAATATATAACCAGATATTTCTATCTTAAAAAGAATTTGCTTTTGACCACAAATCTGCTTCCAGCCATTTCCCTTCCTCTTCCAACTTTTCCTCACAGCAAACTTGTTGAAAACATTTTCTGTACTTGTTCTGTCACAACCTTCTCCCCTCCTGACCATGTCACCTATTCCAAAGTCCATCTACATGCATGAAGCCACCCCTACAAGCTCTCACTGTTTATGATGTACTCTGTTTGGCAAAAAAAAAAAAAAATGATCAGTTACTGTTTCTGAGTATTATGCACTAACAAAATTGTATTACCTGCTCCCTCAAACAACTATAAAGTAGTGAAAATATATAAAGAACATATGATCAGACCTTGTTTAATAAGTAAAACAGAACTCTTATTCTGGAGAACAAGTAAACTCACAAGAAGAGCCCTTATTCTATACTCTTCCAAGCAGCAACAATGAAGAGAGATAGTGGATGAAACCAGGGAGAGAGATAGCAGTCTCACTTTGTGTCCTTATGATCTCATTCAGGTCATGGGAAATTTCCTCAAGGAAGTTTCACATCCCCAGTCTAAGACAACTCCTATTATAGGTTCTCATGAACTGGTTTTCTTTTCTTCATAATAGCCGGCTAAGTTCATAACCATATTGATTAGTGAGATCACTTGTTTAACATCCTTCTCACCTGTTATTCTGTAAGCTTCTGGAAAGGAGGAACCATTCTGGTCCTGTTCACCACGGTAAAGCCAGTGCTCTGCACAGTGTGAAGGAGTGAATAGGTGTGTAGATGAATGGTTGGATTAATAAATGAATAATGCTTTCTTGAGTGGAAGTAGAATGTGTAGAGTTACAGCTAGTAAAACTGAAACTGCATATAACCCACATCCTGTCTTATCCAGACAGCAACCCATAATCCAGATGCATTCATGGTCATTTGTTATAATATGGAAATTAATTAATCCTATAATCCTCAAAGAAAGAACTACAGAACCATTTGCTTAATAGTAGTCAAATTATTTTGATTTTGAGCATGGTATTTGGATTTTGAGCATCTTTTTGAAGTCCTGGTATTATAACCTATAAAATTAGATGCTTAGAATAGATTGGTTGTTTTCAAACATTTTTTAAAGTGGAAAATAGTTTGCTAAAATAAAATCCTATGTTGAAGCTATATTAGTCCAATAATAATGAGAGGAAACCTTTCTGTGGGATTTGTGTGTGCATGCAGGTGTGTGTATGCATGAAAACTCCAACTTTTTCCAAGGGGAGGAAGGAGCATGAGGCATAAGGCAATGTGGAAGAGCTGGAACCCATGCAATTAACCACTACTAGAGTGTCAGAGAACACCACGTGGAAACCTCTGATCTAGATGCTATTTATGGTTTCTCCTAGACATAAAACTACTGATCTCTAAACTGGGTCAACATGATTATAATCTGAAGGAAAAATAATGTTATAAATACTTTTCCTGGTTTGTCCCATCACATATTCTCAGCAGTATGTTCAGTGAACCAAATACCCCACAGACAGTCATCACCATGTTTTTTTTTATAAACAAACTTATACCAGTATTGTTAAGATCGTCTGTACTTGGAAAACTAAGAGGATTTACAAATCTGTGGCAAGAATAGAGAACCAAGGCTAGAATTTGGACAGATACAGAATCAAGTCAATGTCCTAGGAATATTCCGGCTAGGATTCTGCCACCAGCACCACTATCACTGACCCCTCAAAAAGATCACCACAATGATTTATTTCACCATTTCCCTGCAAATTTGCATCAGTCCCTCAAGCCTCAAAGTCCTAGGTGGAATAGTGCCATTGTCACACCTAAATCACACGTCAAAATTGGAAGAGGAAATGGTTGAGCCCTTATGCTTTTATACTAGAAAGACTGTCTGAAAAGATGTTCAAATGGCAACAACTTGTAAAAGGAGAACTTAAATGCTCACTGAATGATATAGAAGAAAGTAAACTTAACATTCAATAGCCAGTCTGGAGAAATGAAACTAGGCACATCCAGGGTGTATGGGATGAGAAAAAACATTGGCAAATACATAAAACACTGGTACATATATCAAATATAAAAACATTTAAGGCCAAACTAAAGAGATTTCAGCTCAAAAACAAATATAATCATGTAATAAAATCACAGACTAAAATTCTGACTCAATATTTACAAAATCTTAGGACTCAGAGACTAAGTATAAAACAGTAGACTTCTAGCCAAGATGTAGGTATATGTAGATACACTATGTCTCCTCACACAACCAAAAGAAGGACAACAACAAATTTAAAAACAAAAAACAACACGAACTGCCAGAAAATCAAACTGTATAGAAGTCTGGCAACCAAGAAGTTAAAGAAGAAATATTCATCCAGACTGGCACGAGGGGTGGAGATGGGCAGCTAGGTGGAGAGGACTCACGGCAAGAAGGCAGCTGGTGGAGAGGGTAAGGCGATTGCTGGCAGAGCAGGCGGACCCACATTTGTATGCAGATAAACTGAGAGGAACTACTGGAGAGCAAGACAGACCTCATGACCCAAGGTCCCAGCATGGGAAAATAAAGCCTTAAAACCTCTGACTAAAAACACCTTTGAGGGTTGTGGCTTCAAGAAAAACTCCCAGTCTCACAGGAGAGATCATTGAAGAGACCCACAGGGTCCTAGAATGTACACACATCCACCCACCCAGGAATCAGCACCAGAAGGGCCAAATTTGCTTGTGGGTAGCTGCAGAAGTGACTAAAAACTGGCAGAGAGAGGAGCAAGTGGAGTTGTTCCCCTTTGGACCCCTCCCCCACTGAGAGACTTGGGTTGCCCTGCTCTGGTAAACACCCAAGGCTCTGCACCTCACTACATAACAGGTACACCAAGACAAAAAAAAAAAAAAAAAAAAAAAAAAAAAAAAAAAAAAAAAAAAAAAAAAAAAAAAAAAAAAAAAAAAAAAAAAAAAAAAGGCCCAAATGAAAGAACAGATCAAAGCTCCAAAAAAAATACAACTAAATGATGAAGAAATAGCCAACCTATCAGATGCAGAGTTCAAAACACTGGTAATCAGGATGCTCACAGAATTGATTGAGTATAGTCGCAAAATAGAGGAAAAAAATAAGGCTATGAAAAGTGAAATAAAGGAAAATGTACAGGGAACCAACAGCAATGGGAATGCAACTGGGTCTCAAATCAATGATTTGGAACAGAAGGAAGAAAGAAACATTCAACCAGCACCTAATGAAGAAACAAGATTTCAAAAAAATAAGAGAGGTTGAGGAACCTCCAGGACAACTTTAAACATTCCAACATCTGAATCATAGAAGTACCAGAAGAAGAACAAGAGCAAGAAATGTAAAACTTATTTGAAAAAATAATGATGTAGAACTTCCTCTATCTGGCAAAGGAGATAGACTTCCAGGAAGTCCAGGAAGCTCAGAGAATCCCAAAGAAGTTGGACCAAAGGAAGTTCACACCAAGGCACATCATAATTACATTAACCAAGATTAAAGAGGAGAGAATCTTAAAAGCTGTAAGAGAAAAGGAGATAGTTACCTACAAAGGAGTTTCCATTCGACTCTTAGCTGATTTCTCAAAATAAACCTTGCAGGCAAGAAGGGCCTGGAAAGATGTATTCCAGGTCATGAAAGGCAAGGACCTACATCCAAGATTGCTCTATCCAGCAAAACTATCATTTAGCATGGAAGGGCAGATAAAGTGCTTCTCAAATAAGGTCAAGTTAAAGGAGTTCATCATCACCAATCCATTATTATATGAAATGTTAAAGGGACTTATCTAAGAAAAAGATAAAAAATATGAACAGTAAGTAAAATGACAACAAACTCAGAACTATTAACTGAACCTAAAACAAAAATAAAAGACAAAAACAAGCTAAACAAACAACTAGAACAGGAACAGAATCACAGAAATGGAGATCACATGGAGAGTTATCAGTGAGGGGGTGGGAGAAGGAGAGAGGGGGAAAAGGTACAGGGAATAAGTAGCATAAATGGTAGGTAGAAAATAGACAGGGGAGTTAAAAATAGTATAGGAAATATAGAAGGCAAGGAACTTATATGTACAACCAATGGACATGAACTAAAGGCCAGAATGCGGGTGGGACAGGGTATACAGGGTGGAGGGGAATAAAGGGGGAAAAATAGGACAACTGTAATGGTATAATCAATAAAATATATTTTTAAAAAACAGTAACTTCTTTTCCATATCCATTGAATTACTGAGTTGTATTGATGTGTCTGAGCTGAGAAATGCTGGCACCAGTAAATCCAACACAAATAGACAAAATAAAACAGAACAAAGCATGACATGAGCAATAAATGTACCTCTTAATTCGGTATAATAAATTCAAATTGTGATAGTGCCCTTATAAATCTGCCACTGATTAGGTCACAGGGAATGAAATATTCAAGATTAGCATTTCTTTCCTGATCAAAGGAGGCTCTCTAAGGCTAAATAGAGGGCCTGAGTTAAGAAAAAAGAATAAAATAAGCAAATAAATTACCGATAAATTTGCTCTACTGTTATATCTTACCCACTCAATTCCTTCCCCAAGGTCCGGTGTGGTTGCACAGACAGCAGCAGCGAAAGCCGCTCTCAGCGAGGTGCCGGTCCTCTCCGCACTCGAGAAGCGCCAGCAAACAGCCACGCTACACCGCAGTGAGGACTGGACTCGCGTATCATTTGGAGGCGGACAGAGGTAATGGCGCTCTATATGAATAAGTCCCAAATCTAGATATTTCTTGCTATAGAATAGGAAGTAATGAAAAGCCGCTATAGTGGCCTCAGTTTGTCTCTTGAGATTAGTATCAACAGCTACCACATAAGAAATACTGTACAATAAATCATAATTCCTACTCTGCCTTATAGGTTCATTTCTATTCATTTTGTTAACTTACAAAAATATTTTTCATAAAATAATTCTGTGACTTACTCCCTAATCAATATCATTTTTATAAAACCACATGGTTTTATCAAACCACGGTTAATTTATTGAACATTATCATAAGTTATAGAGAATTTCAGTTGCATAAGTAACCATGAGAAAATTATACAACTAAAATAATGTTTGAGCCTTGTTTTCACTGTATTAGAGAGTCAGGCTGCTTTACCACAATATTTTGTTTCCATTATCTCTTTTATTTTCCCTGCTTCATGGTCAGGGAGCAAATTTGTGTGTCTCCTTGACGACACACCTTCAAAAGAGGTCAACCATGGCCTGTATCGAAGATGGGTTTGGCATTTTCTGAATTCTACTTGCTGCTGTTGGGAAATTCCTATATTTCTTATACATAACATATATAGTTACAATATTTTTCACCACATATTAATGAAAACTAATACATTATTTAGGCAATAGCATAATTCATGTGGTGGAATAAAATACATATATATGCATATCAAATCTGTATTTAAAAAAAGAATCTGTATTCTTAATTAGGCTTAATGTCCTTATTGTGGAATATAAATTTGCTATTAACATTAAAATGATTCTGGAATTTTATAATATAAGGCACAACAAATATAATGAAACCTAAATCCCTTACCCTAAAGATAAACTGAATTCCAGAGAACATGAGAACCACAGATGTATGACTTATGAGTTTCTGCTCTGCAGAAAACGCGAGCATTAAATTTGAGAGAAAACAAACTCATAACAGTTAATCCAGGATATTCATTGTAAGCTTGCAAATAAGTTAACTGTCTGACATAAATTTGTAATTAAACATAGAAATACTTTTTGTTAATATCTCCTTTGAGGCAAGTTTGAACAGGGAATTTCCTAATAAATTCAGAAACATACTACATTAGGAAATGTTTTGCAGGGCATAGGAACCTGACTAAAAATAACATACTCTGTGACTATCGAGTATATGGTAACTAACCAAAGGTATGTGTGATATTAATACGTGAGAAAGCAGACATACTTTAAGAAAAACAAGAGTATAAAACACAAAATCTCTTGCAAGAACAAGATAGAACCAAAAGACAGTATAGAGTGAAAGCAGGGAAATGGTTAAACATAAATTGTTTTAAAATTGATAGGGATGATGTTCTCTTCATTTATGGATGTAAAAAAAAACAATAAAAGGAAGTCACTTATAGACGGAGAGAAGGAGTTAGGAACCTCAGGGAGTGGAGAGAAAAAGCAGCAAAGCCAAAGATGCACAGTTAAGGAGAATGTTTGAGGAACTTAAAGAAATTTCCAAATGTGGAAGAACCAAGATTGTGAGGACAATGAAACTAGATTTAAACCGAGGTTAATTTTTAAATTGTGGATTTAAATTTTAAATGATTAACAAGTCACTTAGATTTCCTATTTCTTATTACATCAAGTTTGGTAAGATATTTTATATTTTTTAAAGTTATTTATCT
>PVIA01019696.1:0-10051 GCA_004024845.1 Tonatia bakeri | reverse complement strand
AAGGAAGACAGATGTTGTTCCCCAAGGTAAGAATCCTGCTCACCGTTCTCCCCTGAAGTGTAGTCTCAGGTTTCCTCTCGTTTCTTCGGCACGAGCAGTACCAGCTCTGGGTCTGGACTGTCCTCTTTGTCCCTGACCTCCCTCTTCTCCTCCCTTCACATGTCCCCCAAGGCCAGTTTCAAAGCATTTGTCAAATAGCGGAGAGCTTAGAGATGGTCGCTTCCATCCTACACAGTGTGTCCCATCTTCGTAAAAGAACGGTTTGTGGCGGAAGCTTTCCAGCGCTGGAGCTGAACCTGCTGAGCACGCGGTGAAGGGCGGACCTTGCAAATGGAGAGGCCGGGCCCCGTCTCTCCTGTCTAGCCACCGTCTCTAACTTGCTGTGTGATTTCAGCTCTGTCTTTATAATTTGAAAACA
The DNA here is from genome assembly GCA_004024845.1 of Tonatia bakeri. Classification (NCBI taxonomy): domain Eukaryota; kingdom Metazoa; phylum Chordata; class Mammalia; order Chiroptera; family Phyllostomidae; genus Tonatia; species Tonatia bakeri. The sequence goes on along the minus strand of PVIA01019696.1, from coordinate 9,633 downwards.
GTTCACAGTGCGTTTATGCCACAGATGTGTGTGTGTGGGGGGAAAGAGTCGAGGAAAGAGTGAAAAAATAAAACCACTTATAATTCTACCAACCCAAGCATCACCCAGTTCAATTTGGGGTGAATTTCCCGCCCCACGTTTTCATGCACCTTGATGTTTTAAAAAGTGGAATTGTGCTGTAGTACTTGATGGTGACCCCTTTTATCCACACAAGAATATGGGGTGAATTCTTGCCATATCGATGCATTTGCTACCTGACTATCATTTCAAATGACTGTATAATAAGTTATCATATGGAGGTGCTGTATTGAATCACCCATTGTTGGATAATTACACTGTTTCCGGGTCCTCACTGTCGGAGCCGACGAATGCCTTCTTTCCATCTCGGTGGAGTGGGAATTAGAGGCTCTGCCACCTGCTGGGTGTAGCTGAGGCCCATGGTACCTGTACTCAGGGACGTCAGAATATTTATGAAACCTTTACATGCAATCACATGACCCGGTTTGCATCTGGGAACAGAAAAGGGCTTTAATTAGAGGAGTTACTGGTGGAATCTGAGTAAGGCCCGTCGTTTAGCAGCCAGTATTGTCCCAATATTTGTGTCTTAGTTTCAACAAAGGCTCCATGGTGACGAATGACGCTAGCACAGGGAGAAGCTCGGGGAGGGGTGGACCAGAACTCTGCTCACTGGATCCCAGGGATGCCTCCCTCTCCCCTCAGCTGGCACAACCAAAAGGCATTGCCGTACGTCCCGAGAGAGACCAGCTCACCGCGATTGACACCTGCTGTGAATATATCTGTCATCCGTGTTTGTCTCTGTCTCTGTGTCTGTCCCTGTGCCTGTGCCCAGCTCCGTCTTCATCTCTGTCTTGAATCTGTACATACACATTCATGGAACCCTTTATTTAATGTCTGTTCCTCACTGGAGTACGAAGTCCACGTTGGCAGGGACCCACTCGGGCGGACCTGTGACCCTCCATCACTCAGCTGGCTAGATCAAGCAGAAGAGCACTTGATACTCGTCCCACCACGTCCCCTCGTCCACGTCCACGTCCACCTCGGCTCCGTCGTCCCCCACCCTCTCCCACGTCTCCTCCAGGACATGCTGTAAACTGCCGGCTGCGGGTGTGCGGCGGTGCGGGGTCAAGGCAGGGGGTGCAAAACACTCATGTGTTTCTCTGCATGATGTGTTTCTGTACGTCTTAACTCTTAACTACAACCCCATATCAATTTTTAAATCAGGAAATGAGCAGAACAGGGATATATTCTTAAAAGAAAACGCCCCCAGTCTGATGCCTCTCTAAACGCTCACTGAGGAGTGTTGAAGGGGTGGACCATTGAGCTGTGCAGCACTACGTCTTTGAAGCAGACTGCACTTTAGACCAAGGCCGATGGCACCGTTTGTGTGTGTGCACGTGTGTGCGTACGTGTGCATGTCCACCCAGTTCCGATCTCCAGACCGTCCTTCCCACTTAAGCCACCAGCCTCCCAGGGCAGACGAACAGGACGTGAAAAGAATGAACTCTTGCATCGCCGACCGTGTGGGCACAAGCTGGGATGAAGTGAGTTGTTTCACTTTAAGGAACTTGTATTTCTTTCTTTTTTAAAAAAAGATTTATTTATTTTTAGACAGAGAGGAAGGGAGGGAGAAAGAGGGAGTGAAACACCAATGAGTAGTTGCCTCTGTGCGCCCCCTACTGGGGACCTGGCCTGCAACCCAGGCATGTGCTGTGACTGGGAATCGAACTGGTGACCCTTTGGTTCACAGGCTGGAGCTCAATCCACTGAACCACCTCAGCCAGGAAGGAACTTCTATTTCTGAAACAAGTGACTGTAACAGTCTGATGGCTGGACGCCACACATACCCACGCACTAGAAGCTGACAGGCGGAAAGTTATCATTGTCATGGCTACCATTTACATTTTGGAGAACTTGCTAGATGCCAGGCATTTCCATTTCCATTTGTGACTCTTTAAAACCTGGTGACTCTCCTAAAGGCAGGTACATAGATAGTATACTACCCACTTTTCAAAGGGAGAGGTTGAGTCACTGGCCTAAGGCCACAGAGCTAGGAGCTGGCATTCCAAGGCAAACCCCTAGGCTACCCCAAAGCATGCTGAGGCCCCCAGAAGTTTGAACAAACTTGACAAAGGCTGTGGTTGAGCACCTTGGGGCCAGGATGTGGGCTGGGCAGTTACTTCACTGCTGATTCTTCCTGGCTGTGTGACCTTCAGCAGGTGTCTCAACCTCTCTGAGTCTATGTCTCTACCTGTTAAATGGAGGTAATAATACTACTCATCTCGCAGAGATATGGGGAAGATTAAGTGAGTTAATAGAAGCAAAGCATTTTCTACATGCCTGATACATAGTAACTGCCCCAAACACAATAATAAAAATTATTAGTAGTAGTATTGTCTTTATCACAAGAATCATATATTGAGCACTTACTATATATCAGACATTGAGCTCAGCAAATTGCATACATCACCTTATTTAATCATTTTATTAACCAGCAAGGCAATTATCAAGGTGGATTTGAATTAATTATTTTAGGTAGACACTTGGCCCCATTGTGTGGGGGAGAAATTAAAGCTCAGAGGGGTGGAATAGCTTGTGCAAGGTCACACGGTCACGGGGGCGGGGGGGACACAGGCCCTTCAGTTTTCCCGCTAAAATAAAAGCCAAGCACACACATGCAAAGCACATACAGTATACGCCACACCATGAATTTATATAAGATTATATATATACACGTGTGTCCATTAGGAAACTGCGTATTTAAAAAGCCTTTACATTAACTTTCCTCGGTGTTGGGTATAAAGGAGATCACATGGGCCAGGTGCTTTCATACTGTTCCAAGTGCTTTAACACGCTGATTCGTTTAATCCTACGAATTCAGTGTGGGACAGAAGTCGCCGCCTGGTCCAGACGCAGCACAGCGGAGGGCCTCACCCAAGCTCCTGCAGCCAGTAATCAGGGGGCGGGATGATCTCCGTCTGCCCGACTCTGAATCCCATGCTCCTTCTGTGCTCAGGCCCCTTGCGGAGGGCTTAGGAAGGGCCAGGGAAGCCACACAGGTACCAACGAAGGGATCCCCCTCTAAAGATGCAACAGCTCCCCCCTGCCCCTACCCACACACAGCTCAGGGCAGGCTCGCCATGTGGCTTTGTTTTTTAAATAAACGTTTCATTTTGCAATCATTGGAAAGTTACAGAAAAGTTGCAAAGAAGACAGAGTTTGCACACCCCCGAGATCCCATTTCCTTTGCTTTCCACGTCTTACATCACTCACGGTGACACAGTTGTCCCGGTTTAGGAAGCAATATTGAGACACTGTATTATCGTTACAATAAAATTTGCTGCACCTTTTATAGAGGTATTACTGACTAAAGTCCATACTTCATTCAAATTTCTTTAGCTTTGACCTAATGTTCTTTTTTTTTTTGGCCCAGGACCCCACCTGGGACACCAGGTTGTGCCAGTCGTCCCGTCTCCCTGGGCTCCGCTTGGCTGTGCCAGGCTCTCAGACTGCCCTTGTTTTCGATGGCCTTGACCGCTGCGAGAAGCTCTGGGCAGGTGTGGGGTAAAAGGAGCCTCCGTTAGGGCTTTTCTCACAGTCGCCCTGGGGTTATGGGACTTGTGAGGAAGACCACGGCCATAAAGTGCCATCCTCATCGCATGTGACCGAGGGCAGGTGCGTGACTTACCATCGCTGGTGATGACCCAGATCACCTGGCTGAGGTGCTGTCTGTCAGGCTGCTCCTCAGACTGACTCCCCTGTCCGTCTTTGTTCCCAGATCCACCCCGTCATCTCAGGAAGGCCGTCGGGATGCCCAGACGTCACTCTCGGGTTGGGGGGGGGCGGGCACATCCCCCCGCTGGATGGCAGGTCATGTCCACAGATTTCTCGAATGTTCCTGCATGGGTGATTTGCCTCCTCCCTGGCACATGACTTGTCCTGTGTCCCTGGCACCACATGCAGAAGCCGGTTAGAGGGCTCAGCACCACCCATCCTGGTTAGATTCTTCCCTAGGGAACCACTGACAGAGAGCTGGAGGCATGGGCTCAGCTTGGCATGGGAGCTGGCAGAGCGCTGGCTAAGGGTCAGACAGCTGGACGCTAGCCCTGGTGGGCCACTGCCCATGGATGGCTGGGGTCAGTCACTTCCTCTCCCTGGGTTACTCTGATTGCCCTTCTCATTGCTGCTGGCACGTAACAAAGTAGCCCGATGTATTGGTTTAAAACAACCGCTTCAGCGTGCCCTCAGTTTTGTGGGTTGGGACTTCCAGAAGGGCTCGTGGGGTCCATTGCAGGTCCCCCACACAATTGCAGTCAGACGTGGGTGGAGGTGGGGTGTCCAGAATGGCTCGTTCCTGGGGGTGGCGGCCTGTCGCCTGCCCAGCTGGGCTGCCGACCAGAGCGTCGGTGTGTGATCTAACCAGCGTGGATGGCCATCTCAGGAAGGTGATGCCTCTTACATGGCTGCTCAGTGCCCAACTAAGAATGTTCCAGAAAATAAGGTGGGAGGCGCCTCAGCATTTATAACCCAGCCTCAAATAAACATGCAGCCTCACTCTCACCAAATCCTATTGGTTTTAAACAAGTCACTAAAGTCAGCCCACATCCAAGGGCAGGGAGGGTAGACTCCACGTCTCCTTGGGGAAAGCACCAAAGGACTTGTAGCTATTTTAAAAAACCCCTCCAGGGTGTCAGTCTCCCCATTTTAAAGTCAGGGATTGAAATAAACTTAGCAATGCCTAGCCACACTGTTTTTAAAGATCTTGCTATCTAGATGAACCCCAAATTTTTTCAGTCTCAAGTGATGGATGTTAAAAGTTTCTGGACCCTTTTTGTGGACCTACGCCACGCCAGGCCCCAGGGCCAGCCTGGAGACTGAGTCATGAATCGGGTGACCTCAGAGATGGGGAGGTGGGGGGCCCAGCAGCGAGGAGGGTGCGCTGTGGAGCCCCACGGCCTGGGTCCAAGGCTAACTCTGTCATTTACTTACAGGAGTGACCCCAGGCAAGTGACTTCACTGCACATGCCCCCGTCGCCTCATCCGTGAACTAGGAGCCCCGTCAAGGCCACTCTCGTGGGCCCGTGTAAGAGTAGCAGCGACACCACAGATAAACAGTGTAAGTACTTGGCTAATGGTGGCTTTATTTTTGCCATCAAACGGGGTTGATTCTCACCGTGTTCTCTCCTTTTCGTGGAGGAGGAAGTGCACCCCTGCGCTGGGCGGGTAACAAGCCTGAGCTGCTTTCGGGGCCCGGATCCAAAGCCCGGTCTTCAGGCACCAGGGCCCGTGCGTCTTCTTGCGAACGGAGAAGGCATTCTTGACTCAGTTGCCCTACAAACCCGCAAACAGCACAACTCTCATGGGACAAGGCAGAGCCGGGCTTTCTGCCTCCCGTTCATTCATTTGTGGCTGCATTTCTTAAGCAATACCCTCTGTGGTGACAGCCTTTGGAAATGAAGATATTTACAAATTAGCTAAATTGGACTTCTTGTCTTCTGACTTTGCACTTGGCACAAACACTGGCTTTTTTTCTCTGAGATGGGGAAAAAATATCCTCGTGGGCGGAGGTCTCAAGTGCGCCATCTACTGAGAGAAACTGGCAAAGAATGTGGATACAGAAATTTCTCAGGCATGCTGGTTATTTCAGCTTGAGAAACCATCTCTTTCCTCCCTCCCTCCCTCCCCTCCTCTCTTTCCCTTTAAGACAGGCTTAATTCACTTTATTTTTCTTGTATAAAATTGGGTGGTGGCCACAGCTGAAGCCGCAGTCCTCTGCACAGAAGCTCTGGGGTGGGTCTTTACAAGCTGGTCAGTGAATTCCTGATACAGAGACTCGGTGAACACGGTCTCCTTCCAGAGGTCAGGGGTGAGACAGCTGTAGGTCTTCGAGATGACATCGAAGGTGGCCTTGACCGAGTTGCCCAGGGTGTCAGGGCAGCCCTGGCTGAGGTGTAGCAGTCCTAGAGACTGGCCATCAGCAGCAGCTTCGTGGGCACAGGGGCTGAGGTGGTGCCAGTGCCCCTGGGCTCAGGGACAAGGCACACGGCACAGCGCCACAGTGACCGGTCATTTTGCAAGGGACAGTGAGAGGCCCGCCAATCCTCTTTCCTCCCTGCACGGGGATAGTGAGCATTCAGCCGGGACGATGGACCCCTGGAGGGCGGTGCTACTTCCCTCGAGCCCTTAACGCCCAGGCCAGCGTGTCCGTTGTAGTCCCCAGTAGTGATGAATGCCTTGTACCGGGTTCTCCGGTCATCTGTGCCTGCTTTTGCATGAACATAACCTTTTATAAAACCTCGTCCCTGAGGGACACCCCCAAGAAGAAGTCAGTGAGCTCAGATTCCTTGATGGGCAGGGAGGAGACAGGTCCCCTCCAGGGACTCCATCTTCATGTCCTGGACCGGGTGGCCCAGCTTGGTGATGGGATTCTGCTCCTTGTCCTTCTGACCCCGGCAGCCACCTTGGCCCTGATGCCGCTGCCCAATTCCTCACGGAAGCTGTGACCTCCCATGCCTGCGCCCCCGGCCTCCGGGCCACCCGCATCTTCCACCACTGGGCGAGAAACCATTCCTTAGAGTTAGACCTGCATGCCTAGCTTGATGTAAAAACCAAGAAGTTCCGCCTGCACTGTCTAGTTGGCCAGACTCAATGAGATTGTTAATAAAAATGATTAGTATTCAACTGACACGTCTGAGCATGGACTGTTCTCCCAGAGTGCATTGCCTCATTGAGTCTTTAGAGTAGGAGGTGCTAGCATTACCCCCATTTCACAGGCAGGAAAACTGGGCTGCAGAGGTTTCCACTCACCTGTCCTTGCAAACATTTACCCGTCGCAGTCCGACTCAGTTTCTCTTGATTTTTTCCTTGTAACCTTTATAGACCTGATGGCCTGTGCAGTGTGTGCTCACTTGCCTAATAATGGTCTCAATTTTGTTTTCATGGATATCAAACTTCCTCGTGGCCAGACTGAGGGCTGGGACTGAGCTGTTTTTTTTGTTTGTTTGTTTGTTTTGCTAGGGTCTCCGGGTAACAAACACAAAATAGGGAAGCATTAAACGGAACTCAGAAGTTCACTCATCGTTTCTCTGCTTCTGACAAGGACATGCAGAGAAGAAGTTACCAGTTACCCCGGACATTCAGGTCAATGGTTTTTCTCTAAATATTCGGTGGGTTTTGAAAATGAGAGCAACAATAGGGCGACTCGTGGTCGCCATGGCGAGAAGGGAAGGCGAGTCAGGGACCTTCGTGGACAGCCTGTAGTCCCCAGGGACCCGAGGATGTTAAGTGTATGATTTTCCTGACCTGCCGAAGAGTTGAGAGCTTTGTCTTCCTCTGTCCTGCAATTCACCAGAGGCAAAGCCACGTGCCAGCAAGTCTGCTGTCCTCATGTGACTCTTTCAAACACAATTTAAAAGTCTCGTTACCCGTGTCCTGGTTCCATTCCTTCCTCTTTTGGACCTCTACCTTTCTTGCTGGGGACAGAACAGTGTCGGAAGAAGACTGTAAAATCATGAGTGAGGATACCTGGTTAAAAAAAAATATTTTTTAATGATGCAATATACACGCTCACGTATTCGGAAAAGATGCAGCTCGGTGATTTATCACAAAGCGAACATTCACGTAAGCATCACCCAGGTTTTGTGTGACACACCAGGAAGATCGCTCTGCCTTGACCTCTCTGTCACCATCTAGTAGCAAAAAGGGTCTTCTCAACTGTCATCTTCAATGACAGCCTCTCACTTCATTTTGCTGGTTGAACTCTGATTAATCCAGTTCTCTGTTGTTGGACACTTAAGGGGCTTCTGGGATTTTTTTCTCCACGTTACGAAAAAATCCTCCAGCAAGTAGCTTATCCTCAATCCTCCTCCTTTCCTGGGTGATTATGAAGGAAAAATTCCTAGAGGGAATTGCTTAATTTTTAGAACATTTGCAAGACACACCATTAGCATGAAGAAGAAAAATGACGTTGCTGAAGAAACTTGGGCAAAAAAAAGACATTTGTAAGTATGAATACATCACTTCGAGGGATAGGCAGCCAAGAGGAAATCGTGCAAAGAATAGTCTATGTTGGAGGCTAACCGATTTCCTCAGAAAAACTGCAATCTGCCATTTTCAAAAACCGTAGTTCCAACGCCCCCGCTTTCCCAGGAGGATCGGAGACTGCTCACAGTGGGAGAAGCAGTGACCTGTGAGTGGGAAGCCAATCCCAGCAGAGCACCAAGGCCACAGACAAGTTGCAAAATAGCTTTTCAAAAGCATTCAACAGCCAGCTCAGAGTGAAAAATCTCTTTTTAAGTTCAGTCAAACTTTGGCCACTAGAGGGCACTAACAATACACATTTCCAACCAGCATCTTCTCTATCGGGTTTCCCGGAGCTAAAAGGGGAGGGGGTGGGGGAGAGGGAGATAGCCCGAGCTTCCAGAATCCTTGCTGGGCGGGGCCCTCCATCCTCCGACCCGAGAGGACTTGCCTACTCTGCGAAACAGCTGGTGGCTTTAACCACGAGGGAAAATCTTTGGGCATAAGGGGGGAAAGGAGACTGCTCAAAATAATTTTCTTTTTAAGTTCTTAATTAATTTTCCCACTTCCGATGACTCAGCTTCATCACTGAGTGGCATGTCACTGCTTAATTGCCTCTTTTTGCTTCATTTGGTCTCTGATGAGGGACTCTTGGATTTCGTTTCCCTCATGTCGAAGGAATTTAATAATATTGACAGCTTAATGGGTAGCCAAGCATCGTAGCGCTTGTAACTGGAGCGGCCCACAATTATTAGTAATTAATGTGAAACAGCGGCCAGTGTTTACGAGGCTGCCCCAGCAACGGTGTTCTGGGTCTCGGACTCCAGAAAGCAACGACAAGTGCCCAGACCAACAGGAGCTGAGGGATGGGTCTCTCCAGGTCGTGGGTCCGAGAAACGGACAGCTTTTTCAGTTCCCACAAAATGTGGGTGTGCTGGTCGCCATTGATAAGAGCCTGGCCCGGGGCAGGGGGTGGGGTTCTCCCTACAAGGCACAGCCCTGCATCCCCTAGGTCAGGACGCTCCTCAAGCCGGCACAGGCTCTTTGGGGCCCGTTCTAGGTTTCCCTATCCTCAAGGTCACAGATTTGGGCTCTGGCTTCCAAGAGGACCCATCTCCTCACTGAGCCGAAGAGAATGGGAGAAATCAATCATTGGCTTTAAATTGTTTTCTAGCTTTTCTGAACATTATTTCCCCCCCGTTTATACTATATTTAATTTTGAACACTGAGATGTAATTGCTCCCTAACATTGTATCTGTTTCAGGCTCACAGCACGATGATTTGAGCCTTGGATCTACGGCCACATAATCACCACAGTAATTCTAGTGAACACCATCAGTACGTAGAGCTTCCGTCTTTCCCTTGTGGTGTGAGACCTCTGACGGTCTATTCTCTAAGCAGCTCCCAAACACACAAGACAGGACTGTGCCCCGGCGTCCCCAGGCTGCACACTAGGTCCCAGGATGTACTTCCCTGGTAACTGGGAGTTGCTACCTCTCTCCCTCCCTCCCCCATTTCACCCTCTCCTCCCTCCCCCCACCCCTGGCACCGCCCTGTAAGTGCATTTTTTGTTGTTGTTCTCGCTGTTTTTTTTTT
>PVIA01019695.1:0-10053 GCA_004024845.1 Tonatia bakeri | reverse complement strand
TTGCTTTACTTGACATGTTTGCATAAAACTTTCAGATACAACCACCTTGAGCAGATATCAGTGACTGTCACATTAATCACCAAAGCAAACCACGTGGTGATGAACAACTTTCACCCTTCAGCTCTGCATTTACCCACGCTAATTCTTGGCTGGAGGTGAATATTACAAGCCATTCCATAATCTAATAGATTTAGTTAATCTATTTCAGTTTAGTAAGTTACTTTAATGACTCAGATGTTGTTAGAAGAGCCTCTGAAAAATTTTAAAATGTACTTATTTTTTTGGTTATGCGTGGATCTGATCCTCATACAAAATCTGTAGGACATTTACAATGATTGTGGGAATGTTTTGTAGCCTTTTCTTCCTCTCATTGCTTTATCTGCATCTCTTTGCTAACATCTCCATGCTTTTCAGCCTCTCTCATACCCTCCATGTACATTTTGCTGGCAGCTGAATGTATGACTATATAACACACCTTTGTACAACTTTGAGGAAAGGTCTAGTTCCACAGCATCCTGTGGTCAAAACCTCCTGTAAGCCACACCTGAACCTGCTCTAGCCAGCAAGCAGCCTGTGGCTGCATGGAATTATTGTTTTCCAGGCTATAATGGAACTCAGGTTTATATTTTTTGACTTTCAATTTTTAGCCCTTTGGGATCTTGATTTCAATTTAGAGAATTTTTATAAGACTTGAATCCTAGAAGAAATACTGATTGTCCCCCAACGCTGAGACTGAAAGCTTGTAGATGGTGTAGCCTTAGAAATATAGTTCTTTCTTCAGAGATTCAGATGTTTCTTCCATAGTAGTAAGGAACTTATAAATAGTTGGTGTCTGAACAATGATTAAAATAAAATTTAAAAAAAAAGAAAGAAAAATAAAAAATGATTTGAATAAAAAAAAAGAAATAGTTGGTGTGAGTGACTAGGGCATACTGGAGGTAAAATGATCACTGTGTGACCCATGTTGGTCACCAGGCCAAACTAGGGTAGCCCCTGGCCACAAATGACAAAACCAGAATTTGAGAGAAGGATGTGGCAAGTAGATGAGCTTGTCACCATGACTGCAGAACAGGACTCCTGGAAGGATGAGATCTTGGAACCTGGCTTAAATAACAGGTGGCCCATGGGGATTCCCAGGCAATGCTTTGGACGGTAAGAAACAGGAGCCCCCTCGTGTCGGTGGCATAAGGAAACAGACTCTTTGCCCCCATAACCAAAAGTCTAGGAGGTAGGCAGGTGGTAGCTATGACCCAGGGGATGTGTAATGTCAAGACTTTAAGCTGGCAGCTCTGTGATTCTCTCAGCCTTCCTGCCAGGGTTCGGGGGGCATGGCTTTAGCATCTCGTCTTATAGTCCAGGCAGCAGGTCCATAGGCACCTCAGTGAACATTTTCCCCCAGTAACCCTTTCAGCAACTCCCTTTATATGATATGGTCAGAACTGGGTTGCACACCCTTCCCCAGCCCTCTCCTTGAAATCACAGTCATATCCCAACTCCTGTACAAAATTGGGATTCTTTGTAAGAAAAAAGAAAGAATGGTTTTGGGGTAAGAAAGTGCACCATTTGCTACAGCATCCAACAGGACTCCCTCTACACATTCACTCTTTCTGAGTCCTGTTCGTTCTCCACAAAGTGTTCACAGAGATCTCTGAAATGTGTGACACCCACAGTAGTTTCCTTGTACCCCAAACACTCCCCACCATGCATGAAGTCCCACCACTGCCCTCCCCGCCTAGGCCCAGCCAGACCACGTTCTTGTCCTGACTCATCACATGAAGGAGGTGGGGGCTCTCTTCTTCCAGAAGCACTCTTACCCCGCTCTTTGCCTCCTTGACCCCCATTCTTCATTGGCCTGGTTCTGCCTTAAGCTTTAGGTCTCAACTGTGTCATCATTTCTATAGAAAAGCCCTCAGCTCTGTGGGGTCATGTCTCATGGACTCAGCAGGCCTTCAAGTCTAGATCAGCTCGACTACTTGTGTGAAAGCCACTTCCCCATCCCTGGCACCTCAGCGGAGCCCAGCAGGGTGGGCGAATGTCTTCAGCAGAGTTAAGGGGGACTTAGGGATCACTTCCCCATGAATCGTGGATACTGTTGGGGAAGTTGGTTAAGATGGAGTTGTTTAAGCTGAAAACGTGGACATTTCAGTTATCTTCAGTTTAGACAGTTTCCCCATTCCCTCCGGTGCATTTGGCTGACAACCATATATCAAGTCTTGGTGAAACAGAGCTCTGGGACTTCGTGCTGGGAAGAGGGCAGGGAAGGAACTTGGGTAAATAGAGCCTGTGTGCCTGCTCTCACAGGGAAGTCAGGAGAAGGCTTGTTGAGTCAGCTTCAGGAGAGGCCTGCAGGCTCTTCACCTGGAAACCTTCAAGGTGGGTAGTCGCCTCAAGAAATATGTCCCAGGCTCGGCCTTGTTGTGCAGAGCCCAAAGTCTACTATGTACCTGGAGGTGAAGCTTCAGAAGATTCAACCATAAAACCAGAATGCCCACCCTTCCTTTTTCAGGTCAGATGTGACAGTCATGTAGCCCTGAACACACGGCTGTCACATGCTGCAAGGGTGTTGGATCACCTATCTGGTAGGGCTGTGCTCTGAAACCATGTGAAGAGGGAGAGGGGTGGGAACTAACCCAAGGTTTTGACATCAGGAGAACCAGTGTTTGAGAAGGTTGGTCTTGCCAGTGGGACTCCCTGGGCTTCCATGTAATTCCTAAGAAGGGGTGCACTGCTCTGTATGGACCTGGGGTCACCGCTCTTTCTGCTCTTAAGATTTACAGATAGATAAGTCCTAAGGTCAAAAGTGCCTTCACGCCTAAGAGCAGCTTCTTCTCCTGCCTGAGGTCTCCTTCTGCCCCTCTGGTATCTCTTGAAGCCATAAAAATATGTATAACTGGGGTGTTCTGCTGATGCATTTCGCATTTGCTGAGGATTGCAGAGAGTCTCAGTCCTGTCAGAGGAGGGCACGTTATCGAAGATGGCTAGGTAGGATTCTTAATTTCTTTTTACCATTTTCTGCCCTTGTAGATCATCTAGTGGTCAGACTGGCACAGCCCTTTCTTTGTTCCCTTGCCTTGGAAGAGAGCCAGGGGTGTTTGGTGTGGTACTTGCCAGCACAGGAATACTCTGTACTGTCTGCCATGGTTGGGACTGCACCCTCAGCCCCTCAGGACAAACACACCCTTCCCCCAGCTGTGGGGGGTGATGGCTGCTGGCTGCCAGTTGGAGGCAGCCAGGGTCAGCCGTCTGTGAGAGGGGCCTCCTAGCCCCAGGGATAGCTGCACCCAGTGCTGTCCATTGAGAGGATGCTGGGAGGCCCAAGCCCTCACTTCAATTTGGAGCCACTCTGAAGGGCTTCCTAGGGGCAGGGCTTCCCTTGCTGTGACTGCCTCACACTTCTCCCTCATTCTGACAGCTGGCTGCCTGTACTCACCTGCTTGGTGCTGCTCAAGAAGCTTCATGTTGTGAACATCCCCATGTCAGAGTCCATTTCCCTGGGAGCCAGACCTGTGGCCACGCCTTCTCCCCAGTTCTGGCGTCTGACCCAGGGAAGGCTGTAAGACTAGCTGAGACTGTAGCCCAGTCTGTTTCAGAGCTGTCCTGCCTGTCCTTGCATCCCAAGGACCTAGAAGGTTGTGTGAGGAGGCTCTTCCCTGCCAGAGAGGACTGACTGGTTTCTGCTGCCATCTGCCTTTGGTGGTTCAAGGACTGGTTGCTCTAACTGCCGCATCTCCAAGGGAGTACTGGTGCTCCTGGGAAATTCATTTGAGTTTATTTGTAGTGCAATTCCATACACCCCCTTTCTAGAGAATGTTGATTTTTTTAAAAAATGAGAGGTGCTTAGAATGATTTCCTTTTTTTAAAGAGAAACATTGAGAATACATGACTGGGTGTCAGATAGTGCAAGTCTTGCACTGGAGAAGCAGGACTCAAAAGAACTGGCAGCAGAAAGGCTGGTGAAGTGGAAGGCAACCTGGAACTCTGAACAGTCATTAGAAAGTACAGGGAGTTGGTTTTACCTACTTGATAAATTGGTTTGTTCTTTTCAAATGATTTAATTTATCCTCTCTCTTCATTTGTTAATTTGTAAAAATGAATGTAAAAATGCCTGCCTGTTTCAACCTAACAAGCTCCTGGGGAAAGAAGTTGTGAAAGTATTTACTTTAGGCTTTGTTTTTTCTTTTTTCAAATACAAGAGCTTTTTGTAATATATTGCTAAGCTTGAGAGAATTACTTCACAATTGAGAAGGAAGAATGTTGCGTGTAATTTGAAACAGTATATTGACTTTCAGGGTTACTGACCCCACAGCCCATGTTGTGGCGGTCCCTCTCTATACCCCTGTGTTTACCATTTGGTGCTTGTGGACATAGAGGGTGGACCAGGAGGCAGGGGCCTCTAAGAGGCTAGCAACCCCAGTTGCATGAGGAGGTTTCCTCAGGCTGCTGAGCCTCTGGGTTACTTGTTACATCCTCCAGTCTCACTCCTGACCCTTGTAGTCTCAGCAAGTAATGTGCATGTTTCTAGACTCCAGGTGAGCTGCCCTTAGCCTGAGGTCCCGATGGGGAGCCAGCCAGTTCTGCCTCCCTCACTGCTTTCCAAATGCTGTCCAACAGCAGCCTTCTAGTATCTAAAATAGAGTGGCCCTTTTCTTCTTAAAAGCTTCTTCTGTTTATAAAGTAGTCATCAGATATGGGGCTTGCAGTCTTTTCCATGTTTGTAATTATGTCAGACCTGTGTTGTTTAATATTGTATACAGTAAGACATAAGGCAAATTATTAGAGACATAGTAAGTTGTATGGAGTGCTTACCACGTGAGGGTCTGTGATAAACTCTTTTTTAAAGGTTTTATTTTTTAAAGATTTTATTTATTTTTAGAGAGAGGGGAGGGGAGGGAGATAGAGAGGGAGAGAAACATCAATGTGTGGTTGCCTCTTGAGCGCCCCCTACTGGGCACCTTGTCTGCAACGGACTGGGAATAGAACCAGTAACCCTTTGGTTCGTAGTCTGGCACTCAGTCCACCGAGCCACACAAGCCAGGGCTTTTCTAGGATTTTTAGGATTTTAAGTCTTATATTAAAGTCTAACTATTTTGAGTTTATTCTTGTATATGCTATAAGAACCTGATCTAGTTTCATTTTTTTGCAAGTATCTGTCCAATTTTCCAAACACCATTTATTGAAAAGGGTGTCATTATCCCATTGTATATTCTTGCCTCCTTTGTGATATATTAATTGATCATATAATCATGGGATTATTAAATTTATGAGACTTGTTTCGTGGCCTACCATGTGGTCTATCCAGGAAAATGATCCATGCGCACTTGAAAAGAATTTATATTTTGCTGCTTTGGGATGCAGTGCTCTGAAAATGTCAAATCCTTCTGATCTAGTATATAATTTAAGGCCCCTATTTCCTTGTTGGTTTTCTCTCTAGAATATCTATCCATTGATGGTCAGTATCCTACTATGACTTTATTACTTTCCGTCTCTCCCTTTATGTCCATCTAGATTTGCTTTATATATTTAGGGTCTCCTGTGTTGGGTGCATAAATGTTTACAAGGGTTATATCCTCTTGTTGGATTGATTCTATTTTATCATTATGTAGTATTCTTCTTTGTCTCTTATTACAGCTTTGCTTTAAAGTCTGTTTTGCCCGATATAAGTATTGCAATCCCAGGGGTTTTTTTGTTTTTCTTTTTTCCTTTCTATTTGCTTCGAATACCTTTTCCAGTCTCTTTACTTTCAGCCTGTATATATATTTTGCTCTGAAATCAGTCTTTGATAGACAGCATATATATGTATATATGGGTCTTGTGTTCTTATCCATTCACCTACCCTATGTCTTTTGATTGGAACATTTAATTACATTTAAAATGATTATTTATAGGTACATACTTACTGCTATTTATTTGTACCTATGTTTCTCTTCTTTCCTGTTCTTAAAGAAGTGTCTTTAATATTTCTTATAATACTGGTTGTGTGATGATGAACTCCTTTAGCTTCTACTTGTCTTGGAAGCCCTTTATTTCTCCTTCAATTTTTAAAATTTTATTTATATTTATTAATTATGCTATTAACAGTTGTCCCAATCTCTCCTTCTTTGCTCCCCCCACCCAGTACCACCCACTTTTTCTGGTGATCCCTGTTCTTGTTCATGGCCATGGGTCATGCATATAAGTTCTTTGGAAATTCCATTTCCCATATTGTTCTTAACATCCCCTGACTACTCTGTGTCTACCAATTTGTACTTCTTAGTCCCTGCACCTTTCCCCACAACCCCCGAACTCCCAACCCCACTGGCCACCATCCCAATCAATGTTCTCCGTATCTCTGATGCAGTTTCTGTTCTGCTTGTTTGCTTAGTTTGTTTTTTAGATTCAGTTGTTGATAGTTGTGAATTTATTGCTGTTTTAATGGTCATAGTTTCTATCTTATTCTGTTTCTTAAATAAGTTCCTTCAGCGTTTTATATAATAGTGGTTTGGTGGTGGTGAACTCCTTTAGCTCCACATTGTCTGGGAAGCACGTTATCTGCCCTTCGATTCTGAAGGATAGCTTTGCTGGATAGAGTAATTTAGGTTGTAGGTCCTTGCTTTTCATCACTTTGTATATTTCTTGCCAATCCCTTCTAGCCTGTAAAGTCTCTTGAGAAATTAGCCAAAAATCTTGTGGGAACTGCTGTAGGTAAGTCTTGCTTTTTTCTTGCTGCTTTTAAGATTCTGTCTTCATCTTTAACCTTTGGCATTTTAATTATGATGTGTCTTGGTGTGGGCCCCTATGTCCATCTTGTTTGGGACTCTGTGCTTCCTGGACTTGTATGTCTGTTTCCTTCATCAAACTAGGGAAGTTTTCTTTCATTGTTTTTCAAATAGATTTCCAATGTCTTGTTCTCTCTCTTCTCCTTCTGGCATCCCTATGATGCGAGTGTTGGAATGTTTGAAGCTGTCCCAGAGGCTCCTTACACTGTCCTCGATTTTTTGGTATTACTCTTTCTTCTTGATGTACATTTTCTTCCTTGTGTTTCAAATCATTGATTTGATTCTCAGCTTCATCCCCTCCACTGTTGGTTCCCTGTAGATTTTTCTTTATTTTATTTAATGTAACCTTCATTTCTGCCTGGGTTTTTTTATGCTGTTGAAGTACCCAGTGAGTTTTTGAGCATCCCGATAACCAGTGTTTTGAACTCTGCATCTGATAGGTTGCTTATCTCCATTTTGTTTAGTTCTCTTTCTGGAGTTTTGTCCTTTTCTTTCATTTGGGCCATATTTCTTTGTCTCCTCATTTTAGCAGCCTCTCTGTGTTTGTTTCTGTGTATTAGGTAGAGCTGCTTTGACCCTGTGTCTTGGTAGCATGGCCTAATGTAGTAGGTGTTACCTGCAGGGTCCAGTGGCATAGTCTTTCCTATCTCCCAAGCTGTGTACTTGAGATGTACCTTCTTCGTGGATTGAGTACTCCCTCCTCTTGTAGGTGAGTTTTGATTGCTGTCAACAAGTCAATGGAAAGGATTTACCCAGTCCAGACAGCTGTGACTCCTGGCCAGCAACCACCTCCCACCATGGCTTATGGAGGTGGTTGGATGGTGCTCTGACTTGGATTGTAACTCTCTGCTGGGTGCGCAGGCTCTGGGATTCCCCAGGTATTTAAGGCCAAGGATCCCCTTCACCTGTGATCTGTCTGGGTTCCCTTTGCATAAGCTATAAAGCAATTGTCGATGGCTGCTAGTGCCAGGCCTGGGGCCACTCAGCTATGGGTATGGGCGGCTGGGCTCAGCTGTTGCTTGTTTGAGCAGAATTTGGAAGGTCTGAAGCCTACACCTAGCCCAGTCCTTCATATGGAAAAGCCTCTGTTACCAGATTAAGTTGGCCTATAAGTTGGATGGAGTGGACCCTTAGCTAATTGTCAGGGCAGAGCTTACTGTGTGAACCAGGTTGATGACAGTTCAAATATGGTGCCAACACACTGTGGCTCGGGTAGGACTCAGGAAAGGTACAGTGGCCACTCTCTGCAGTTCTGTCTAGGAGAAAACTATCCTCCAGTTCTTGCCCTGATGCTAGATACTTCATTTCCTCCCTGTATGACACTGGTGCTCTTCAAGGTGCTACCCAGGTGCTGGAGCTCAGAGGGAGTGAGTCTGAGTAAGTCCATGTGTACTTTTGAGTCCCTGTAAGAGGAGAGAGCTGAGAATCCTGCAGTTTCTTCTGCTGACCCAGCTGCTTTTTACAGCGAGAAGTTGTGGGGACTTATCTTCCTGGCACTGGAACCTGGGACTGGGTGGCCTAGTGTGGGGCTGGCATCCCTTGCTCCCAAGATATCCCTCCATTTTATATCTACCACACCTGGGTTTAGGAGCAGCCCATCCATGCCTCCACCCCTCTGTCCCTCCTACCCATCTGGATGACTGTGGTTTCTTTAATTCTTTAGTTGTCAGACTTCCATACAGCTCAATTTTCTGATGGTTTTGAATGATATTTGTTCTATAATTTTTCTGTGGTTATGTGAGACGAGCCACATTTACCTATGCCTCTGTCTTCCCTCCTTCAACTTTAAATGATAGCCTTGTTGGGTAAGGTAGACTTATTGTAGGTCCTCGCTTTTTGTCACTTTGAATATTTCATGCCATTACCTTCTGCCCTGAAAAGATTCTATTGAGAATTCTGTTCATAGTCTTATGGGAGCTCCCACATATATAACTGCCTTTCTCTTGCTGCTTTTAAGAATCTCTTTTTTTCCCCCCACCCTGTCTGGTGTGGCTCAGTTGTTGGAGCATTGTCCTGTAACCAGAAAGTTGCAGGTTCATTCCCACATGCATGGCTTGTGGGTTTGATACCTGGGCTGGGCTCATATGATTCCCAGTCTGGGCACATTTGGGAGTCAGCCGATCGGTGTTTCTCTCCCACATCCACATTTTTCTCTTTCCCTTCCTCTCTCTATAAAGACAATGAAGAAAAATATCCTCAGGTGAGGATTTTTAAAAAAAGAATCTCTCTTTTTAACCTTTGCCCTTGTAATCATGATGTGTCTCGGTGTGGGCCTCTTTGGGTTCATGTCGTTTGGGATTGTCTGCAGTTCCCATACTTGTGTGTCTTTTTTCTTCACCAGGTTAGGGAAGTTTTCAGGCATTTCTTCAAATAAGTTTTGAATTTCTTGCTCTCTCTTTTCTCCTTGTGGTACCCCTATGATGCAGATATCATATAAGAGGAGGTCTCTTGAACTATCCTCATTTAAAATGTTTTTCTTTGTCCTGTTTCAATTGGGTGTTTTCTGCTACCTTGTCTTCCAAACTGCTGATTCAGTCCGCCGCTTCATCTAACCTGCTGTTGATTCCTTCTAGTGTATTATTATTTCAGATATTGTATTCTTTACTTCTGCCTAGTTATTTTTATGGTTTTTATGGGGGTTTCTTATGTTTACTATTTCTTTACATTCTTGCTGAGCTCATCTATTCTTCCTCTATGTTCCTTGGACATTCTTATAACCATTATTTTGAACTCTGTATCTGGTAGATTGCTTGTCTCCATTTCATTCAGTTCTTTTTCTGAGGATTCCTTTTGTTCTTTCATTTGGGGTCTTCCTTTGTCTCCTTATTCTGGCTGCCTCTCTCTAATTGTTTCTGCATTAGGTAGAGCTGCTGTGCCTCCTAGTCTTGGCATGAGGTCTTATGTAGTAGGGGTCCTGTGGAGCTCAGTGGCACCTGATCACCTAAGCTAGGTGCTCCAGGAATGTCCCTTGTGTGGGTTCTGTGAACCCTCCCTGTGGTAGTTGAGTCTTGATTGCTGTTGGCTCATCTGCGGGTGGGGTGGGCCCCGGGCTGGCCAACTGTGAGGACTGACCCAACCACAGAGAACCACGAGCTGCCGTGCTGCACTGACCCTGTGAAGTAGAATTCACCCAGCAGGGTCTGTGCCTGCCGAGATCCGCCTTTGGATGTGCCACTTGTGGAGCAAACTGGGTCCTGCTCTCATGTGGTCTGAGTCCTGCCAGCAGGTGTGTTGACTCTGGGGCCTCTTGGGAGGGATCCAGTGCAGGACATGTTAGGCGCTGCCTGTGACTGGCCCT
>PVIA01019694.1:0-10053 GCA_004024845.1 Tonatia bakeri | reverse complement strand
GGAAAAGAAGATTAAAACTATGAACAGTAAAATGAAAACAAGCTCACAACTATCAACAACTGAACCTAACCCCCCCAAAAAAACTAAGCAAGCAACTAGAACAGGAACAGAATCAGAGAAATGGAGAGAGATCACATGGAGGGTTTTCAGTGGGGAAGAGGAGGGGAAGAATGAGGGGGCAAGCTACAGGAAGGAAGAAACATAATTGGTAGGCATAAAATAGATGGGGAGAGGTTAGAAATGGTATAGGAAACAGAGAAGTAGAAAAATTTATATGTACAACCCGTGGACATGAATTAAGGGCGGGGGATGCTAGAGGGTTGGGGGCTGCAGGGCAGAGGGGAGAGAAAAATTGGGAAAACTGTAATCAATTAAATATACTTTAAAAAAGATATTGTCAGATAGGATTTAAAAGCAAGAACCAACTCTCCACTGTCTATGAAAAATTCACTTTAGGTATATATATAGACTTTGAAAAGTTAAAAGTAAAGGGGTAGAGATATATGATGAAACAGTAACAATCAAAGAAAACATGGAATAGCTATATATCAAAGTAGATTTCAGAACAAGCAAGATTATCAGAGACAAAAAGGGACATTATGTAATCATAAAGGACTCTTCAAGAAGACATGCCAATCCTAAATGTGTATGCATCTAACAACACAGTTTCAAAATTCACAAAGCAAAATCTGATAGGATATGAAAAGACAAATAGATAAATCCACTACTATAGTTGGGGACTTTGACACCCTTCTCTCTTTAATTCATAGAACAAGTAGGCAGGAAATCAGTAAGGATATAGATGACCTGAATAGCACTATCAACTAAATTGACCTAGTGGGCATTTATAGAACATTCTACCAAACAAAAGCAGATTGTACATTCTTCTTCTCACATGCATATAGAATATTCACCAAGATACACTACATTCTGTGCCACAAAAGAAACCTTAAATAAGGAAAATAGAAACTATACAATGTGTGTTTTCAGACCATAATAGCATTAATCTACAAATATATTCCAGAAACACATCTGGACAATCTCCGAATGTTTGGAAATTAAACAATATACTTCTAAATAATCTACAGATCAAGTGAAAAGTCTCCAGGGAAACTAAAAAATACTATGAACTACATAGGGGTCATTAAACATACTTTTTCTGTATAGCGCCAGATAGGAAATCAGCAAAACAATAGATACAAAAATGAGTGTGGCTGTACTCCAAATAAAACTTTACACCTGTCAGAATGCTACCGTCAATAAATCAACAAACAACAAGTGCTGGCGAGGATGTGTAGAAAAGGAACCCTAGTGCACTGTTGGTGGGAATGTAGACTGGTGTAACCACTACGGAAAACAATGTGGAATTTCCTCAGAAAACTAAAAATGGAACTGCCTTTTGACCCAGCAATCCCACTTCTGGAATATATCTTAAGAATACCAAAACACCAATTCAAAAGAATATATGCACCCCTATGTTCACAACAGTGTTATTTACAATAGCCAAGATCTGGGAACAGCCCAAGTGCCCATCAGTAAGACGAGTGAATAAAAAAAAGCTGTGGTATGTTACACAATGCAATACTACATAGCCATAGAAAAGAAGAAAATCTTACCTTTTCCAACAGCAAGAATAGACCTGGAGATTATTATGCTAAGTGAAATAAGCCAGTAAGAGAAAGACAAATACCATATGATCTCACTTATATGTAGAATCTAATGAACCAAACAAACTGATGAAATAGAAAGAGGCATGGACACACAGAACATACTAGCAAGCTGTCAGAGGGGAAGAGGGAGGGGAGACTGGATGAAAGAAGGTGAAGGGATTAGCCAAAAACATATATGCATAATTCATAGACACAGACAACAGAGTAGTGATAGCCAGAGGACAGGGGGCACTGGGTGAAGGTGGGCAAAAAGGGGGAAATGGGGATATCTGTAATAGTGTCAACAATAAAAATAAAGTAAAAAAGAAAACAACTTCACTTATAAAACATATAGTAGGCCATATTTTACCAAACCCAGAATTAAATGAAAACATGTATCAAAATTTGCAGGATGTTTAAAGGAAAAAATTTAACATCAAATACATAAATAGTTGATCTGCATTATTTGGGATTCTTTATTTGTATATTTGCCTATTTTCTAAAATTTACTTGTAACCCCAAAATCAATACTTGCAGTTTATCATGGTAATTCATGGACACACATAGAGTGGCAAAAATTTTGAGTTGCCTGACATGCATGTTCTCAGGTGAAATTGAACAAAGTGATGTTCTGCCTTCTTGTTTTGGCATTTATCCTCTAAACAAGTGTCCTTTTCAGTCTATTTAGTGCCACATTTTCCACATTTTGTACTATTTGGTGGTGATTTTACTCTTTAAAGAGGCTCACAAATGGCCATGGCTGGTGTGGCTCAGTGATTAGTCATCGGCCTGTGAACCAAAAGGTCATGGGTTCCATTCCCAGTCAGGGTACATACCTTTGTTGTGGGCCAGGTCCCCAGTTGGGGGGGTGTGAGAGGCAACCAGTCAATGTTTCTCTCACACATCAGTGTTTCTCTCCCTTCCTTTCTCCCTCCCCTCTTTCTAAAAATAAATAAATAAAATATTTTTTAAAACGGCCCACAAATGTAGTGCTGAAGTGCTATATAATGTTCCTGAGCTTAGGAAGGCTATGATATTCCTTACAGAGAAAATATCTGTTAGGTAAGCTTCACTCAGGCATGAGTTACAGTGCTGTTGGCTCTAGGTCCAGTATTAATGAGTCAATAATATATACTAAAAAGGTGTCTTTAAATAGACATACATACAACAAGGTTATATATTGATTTTCTTGTTTTTCTTTTTAAAAAATATTTTATTTATTTATAGAGAGTGGGAGGGAGGGAGAAAGAAAGGGAGAGAAACAACAATGTGTGGTTGCCTCTCATGCGCCCCCTACCAGAGACCTGGCCTGCAACCCAGGCATGTGCCCTGACTAGGAATTGAACCAGTGATTCTTTGATTCATAGGCCAGCACTTAAATCCACTGAGTCACACCAGCCAGGGCAATTGATTTTCTTTATCGCGTGTACAAATGTGCACACACACACTTCATTTTTGTTTTGCTGAGGCATTTGAGAACAGCACGTATCATGACATTTCAGCATGCATCTCCTACATAACCACAATACCATCATCAGACTTATGAGTACTGACAATAATTCTATAATATTATCTTCACATTTCCCCAGTTATCCCAAAAATGTCTCGTACAGCTTTACAGCTAGCTCCTCCCACCCCAATCCAAGAACCAATCAAAGTTCATTCCTTGCATTTAGGTGTTATGTTTCTTTTAATACAGAAGTCCTCCATTGTTTTTGTTTCCCAGGACACTGTCTGAAGAATCTTAGCCAGTTGTCTTGTAGAATGTCTTCTATTTTGGATGTGTCTCATTGTTTCCTCATGGTGTCATTTAACATTTCCCTAGAATTCCTTTCCTTCCTATAAACTAGAAGTTAAGTCTTGGTTCGATAAGATTCAGGTTAAATATTTTTGATGAGAATACTTTATGGGTAAGTTTTATATTTTTACTGCATCACATCAGGAAAAATACAATGTCAGGCTGCCCTACCATCAGTGATGCTAAGTTTGTTCACTGACTTAGTGTGAACACCAAATCTCTGCTGTAAAGGTATACTTCCGCTTTGAATTAAAATGTATAAATATTCTATTTCTTATAAACTTTTACCCAATAGTTTCAGAATCCATTGATAATCTTTGAATCATTACACCAGCGGTTGGAAAATGGTAATTTCTAAAATCTATCATTTCTTCTACACTCATTAGTTCACAGTATTCTGTAAAAAGCAGAAGAGTTTTCCTTTATTCCTCTTTCCCCCTCTTTTTTACAGCCACTATGATGCATGTATTTTTGTTGTTAAATCAGTTCCCTTCATTATTCCTTTTAATGCTCAAATTGTCCCAAATTTGGTCAGTGGAAAGTCCTTCAAGCTGCCTTCTGTGACCTTTTGACATGATTTCATTAGTGTTTGAGTACTTCCTATGGCCATCTCTGGTTTTAAAAGCTGTACATATGATGTTTATTTGCTGAAATCCTTATAACATCTGCCCACTGGTTTTAGTTCTACTTTTTTGCAGGAACAGAACATTGTACTTTTTCCACGTGGGATGCTGTGTTACTTAAACACACATTATATTTTGGTTAGGGCAATTCCATGAAACCACTTTACCAACATTATACATGAGTATATAAATAATTTAGACCTACTCATATGCTCACTTTATCCCTAATACTCACATTTTAGGAAGCCCATTACATGTAATACTTGATTAAATTTCTGAAAGCTACTACGAGCTTAAAGGTTCATTTTCAAGGTTCTATCACAATGTCACCATGTCAAGTCAGGAAAGTTGCATCAAAGGAGTCAGGCCTTAATTTCTTACATATAACTTGGGACAGAGTCACGCTCTGACTTAGAGCAAGTTCTTGATACTACTACAGTAACCACAAAGGCATATGAAATATTCTGTTAACACTTAAGGGCTGAGTCACACCCAGCATTAGTTATTAAAATTATCCTAACAATCCTCCAACATTTTCATACAAGTTTTTGTAGTTTATTATAACTTATTTATACACAAAGGACATGTAAATGCACATGTGCCTTCTTTCCGGGGTATACCCAATCAGCACTACATATTACTATACATATTTGCTCAGCTCAGTCAAGAAAAGCCTGTGAATCTTAAGCAAACAATGTCCCTAACTCACAAAGAAAAACAGTGCCCTGTCCTCTAGAATCAGCACACCTTCAATACATATAGGCAGAAAGGAACCCTCCAGAAGGGCACAGTAACTATAGTTCCTCTGTTTGCAGACATATATCCAGTATCTGAAATTTACTGGTAGCATTTGCCTGCTGGGAAAAACAATCCTAATTATGCATGAGAAGTTAATCAATCATATTAAATATATACAATAGTATACCATTTTATTTATATTTCTTACTATTCTAGTATGATCAAAGCACACTGAAGGCAGAAAGAATCCTTATAAAGTGCTTTGTAATTCTGGGTAGGGTGAATGAAATGATCATTCACTATAGTACAATAATATAACAAAAATAAAATAAAAACAATAAAACATATAATAATGTGACTTTCAACTACTAAGACAATAGAATAGGAAAAAAACTTAATGTCCGATTTCTGATTAGTTATATAGCTTTTTTTTTAAATGTGAAACTTTGACATTTCTGAATAATAGTAGGAAAAAACATAAAACAAATGAGAAAGAAAAGACAACGCAGCCCTGGCTGGTGTGGCTCAGTGGACTGAGCACCAGCCTGCAAACCAAAAGGCTGTCGATTTGATTCCCAGTCAGGGCACATGCCTGGGTTGCGGGCCAGGTCCCCAGCTGGGGGCATGAGAGAGGCAACCACACATTGATGTTTCTCTCCCTCTCTTTCTCCCTCCCTTCCCCTCTCTCTAAAAATAAATAAATAAAATATTTTTTAAAAAGGCAATGTAAGAGAAAAGCTAAAGGCCAGAGTAAGTGAAATCAGCATGTCAAAAGGATAACCACAAAAGTATACCAATCATTCAGAAGGTACCTTTATTCAGAAGATTGAGGAATTCAGTTGCTTTTTCTCGAAAAACTCTTTGAGCATCCTCAGCTTTCATGGACACTTCCTTTGTCTGAATCAGGAAAAAGCCTGCACGAATCATCTGTGGAAAATAAAATTTCACTTAGATTTTAAAATCACCTTCTGAGATTAAAACAGTATTTCCTAGTATTGTTCTGTATAAAATGTGACACAGCTTGCTGATTTTTGTTTTAGTCATAACTCTAATTCAGAGTGTTTGCTGTAACAAGTTTTCATATACACAAGAGTTTTTCTTCCAGATGCGTGGCTCTGGTTAAGAACTAGTACCACAATGCCTACTGCTAAGATTAAGGGTCATACAAATTTGAATGATACCCCCAAATTTTAAATATAATTAAAAATCTTTTGACTGAAACTAACAAATGAAAACTTTGGTAGTACTACAAAATTTCTAATGAGAAGAGAATGGTTAAGTAAATTATGGTACACTGACATAAA
This sequence comes from Tonatia bakeri, assembly GCA_004024845.1. NCBI lineage: Eukaryota > Metazoa > Chordata > Mammalia > Chiroptera > Phyllostomidae > Tonatia > Tonatia bakeri. Next base: position 3,941 of record PVIA01019694.1, on the reverse strand, counting down.
ATACCGTAGTTCATTCAACATAAATAGTAAAATGGGGGAAAGCTTATGTAATAACATTAATTTTTAAAAGCATGATCCAAATTTATAGAGTACAGCACAATAATGATAGATTATATTTATGAAGTACTCACTTTGCACCAGGCACTTTTAAGCACTTTAGATGTAAAATACACTTAACCAGCTCATGAGGTAGGTACTATTATTCTCATTTTACTGATAAGAAAACTGAGGCATTGAGTAGTTAAGAAACCTGCCCAAAGTCACACAATTATTAAGTAAGAGTTGTGATTAAAACCCAATTAATCGACCTCTGGTCAAGATAGTGGAGTAGTCAGACACGGCCCACCTCTTTGCACAAACACATCAAAATTACAACTAAAATATACAACAACCATCACTACAACCATCAGATATCAAGTTGAAAGTCTGACAACTACAGAATTAAAGAAACCACGTTCATCTGGACTGATAGGAAGGGTGCAGATGTGGAAAGGGCTGGTCCCACACCCACGTGTGGTGGATAAAAATTTGGGAGGGATACCTAGGGAGCAAAAAATCCCAGCTCCATATCAGGACACCCAGGCCAGGGTTCCAGTACCAGGAAGATAAGTCCCATAACTTCTGGCAGCAAGAACTGATGGGGATTGAGTCTGGAAGAAACTGCTTGGAACCCCAAGCAGTTTCTCTTAAAGAACGCTCACATGGACTCACTACTCAGGCTCACTCCCTCTGAGCTCCAGCACTGGGGTAGCAGCTTGAAAGGTACCAATGGTGTACAGGGAGAAACTGAAATGTCTGGCATCAAGGATAGCAGAGGTCATTGTCCTTTGCCAAGCTCCCCTGCCACAGACCCAGTAAGCTGGTTCCATATCTGAGACCCCATCAACCTGGCTAATACTTGTGACCCACCTTGGAGATCCCTAAAGACTCTGCTGCACCCAACTTCTTGGCCCATCCCATCGGCTTTTCCATATCCATGGCTGATCTTGGCTCCTGCTTCACAACTTCTAAACCCTCTCAAACAAGCAACAGCGGGCTTCACTGAGCCCCCAGGCCAGGCACTATCAGCAGCCAGCTTAGATTCCCATCTTGGCTTCCCCTGGGAATCTCCAGCCCTGCACAAGTATCAGCCATCTCAGTTGCTTTATAGCTCAGGCAGAGTGACCTGGGCAAAACACAGGTGGGGGCTGACCTTGGCCTGCACCACCTGGGAAATCTCAGTGCCAGTGCACCCAGTGGACAGCTACAGGCCATGCTGGAGCACCACCACCCTGCACCTGTAGAGCTCATCCTCCATGGAGGGCAGAAGTTGGTGGTCAATGATCATAGCCAGTCCTTGAAGCTAACTGGCCAGGGTAAATCCCTCCCATTGGTCACTGATCTACCAATAGCAAGCAACAACTACAAGAGGATGGAATGATCAACCCACAAAAAGGGCACACCTCAAGTACCCAGCTTGGGTGATAGGGAAGACTGTGCCACTGGACCCTACAGGACACCTACTACATCAGACCACACTACCAAGACACGAAGTCAAAGCAGCTGTACCTAACACATAGAAACAAACACAGGGTGGCTGCCAAGATGAGGAGATGAAGAAACATGGCCCAAATGAAAGAAGAGATCAAAATTCCAGAAAAAGAGATAAGCAATCTATCAGATACAGAGTTCAAAACACTGGTTTAAGGATGTTCAAGGAACATAGCAAGGGCATCAGCAGCACACAAAAAAAGACCCAGTCAGAAATGAAGGATATGCTAATTGAAATAAAGAACAATTTACAGAGAAACAACAGTGGAATGGAGGAAGCCAAGAATCAAATCAATGATTTTGAACATAAGGAAGCAAAAAACAATCAATCACAACAACAAGAAGAAAAAAGAATCTAAAAAAATGAGGAGAGTATAAGCAGCCTGTGGGACAATTTGAGGGTTCCAACATTCACCATAAGGGTGCCAGAAGGAGAAGAGAAAGAGCAAGAAATTGGAAATCTATTTGAAAAAGTAGTGAAAGAAAATTTCCCTGAGTTGGTGAAGGAAACAGACATGCAAGCCCAGGAAGCACAGAGAGTCCCAAACAAGATGGATGAAAAGAAGCCCACTCCAAGACACATCACATTTAAAATGCCAATGGTTAAAGATAAAGAGAGAATCTTAAAAGCACCAAGAGAAAACCAGTTAGTTACCTACAGGGGAGGTACCATAAGACTGTCAACTGATTTCTCAAAAGAAACTTTCAGGCTAGAAGGGATAGGCAATAAATAGTCAAAGTCATGAAAAGCAGGGACCTATAGTGAAGATTGCCCTGCCCAGCAAAGCTATTGTTTAGAATCAAAGGACAGATAAAGAACTTTCTGACAAGAAAAAAACTAAAGGAGTTCATCATCACCAAACCATTATTATATAAAATGTTAAAGGGACTTATTTAAGAAAAAGATCAAACTATGAACAATAAAATGGCAAAAATATATATCTATCGACAAATTTGAATCTAAAAATCAAACTAAGCAAATAAGAACAGAGACAGAATCATGGATGATTAGAGAGTTTTGATTGTTCCTAGATGGGAGGGGGGAAGAATGGGTGAAGAGGTGAGGGGATTAAGAAGTACAAATAGGTAGTTACAGAATAGCCATGGGGATGTAAAATATAGTATAGGAAATGGAGTAGCCAAAGAACTTACATGCATGACCCATGGACATGAACAACTGTGGGGGGATTGCCTAAGGGAGTGGGGGTGCTGAGTGCAGGGAGGCAAAGGGTGAAAAATTTGGACAAGTGTAATAGCATAATCAATAAAATATAATTTAAAAATATCCAATTAATCTGATTATACTAAACAAATTAAAAATTATTCCTAAAAAGACCATTTAAAGTATAGTACAATATGATTTTAAAACTTATTTCTACTCTTCTTTACTTTTATAGTTTACTACAAGTACATATTGTTATAATAATTATTTTTTAAAAATAGTTAAACACTTAATTTTTAAGTGAAGCCTACATTTTTAAATACAAAAATAACATATATGCTCAATACAAAACATCTGAAAAACAAAAATAGAAGAAATATCAACCAAGACACTCAAAGATGCCTCTGTCATATAGGTATACTTCCATCTACTCTCCCAATTTACTTTCCCCCATTACAGAAATAATACATGTTGATTGTAAACTCCATAAAACTACAAAAAAGAAAAGAATACCCTTCTCTTAATTTATTTCCTAAGATTAACCATAACTGTTTATTTAACTGTGAACATCTTCCACATACTCTACTAAAAATCAGTTTTAATTGTTGATAGTATTTCATCCTACTAATACATTATTCCTTACTATTCCATCAAATTGAATTCAAACTCAAATTACTTTTCACAGCCCTCAAAGCTAACTGAAAAAAAAAACAAATTAAAAAGTAGTAGAAAATTACATGGACATCACTGTCAGATGACTGCAAAGTTACTTAAAATATTAGAAACAATCCTACATCTGTTTCTAATTTTCTAGACAGCTCCTTACCTCACTTTACAGTGAGACACATAAACTGAAGAAAGCAAGATGATTAATTCAAAATACTGTTATCTAAAGACAAATAATGAACTATGAAACTTTATTTTGCTATTTTACTGTAGATATCTGAAGAGACTTTTTCATGAAAATTATTTGTTCTTTCTAAAGTGTATTTTATTGATTATGCTACTACAGTTGTCCCATTTTTTCTCCTTATGCCCCCCCTGCTGTGCACCCCCCAACCCTCCAGCTTTCTCCCCCTTAGTTGATGTCCATGGGTCATACATGTAAGTTCTTTGACTTCTGTTTCCAATACCATTCTTAACTTCTCCCCATCTATTTTATGCCTACCAATTATGCTTCTTCCTTCCTGTAGCTTGCCCCCTCATTCTTCCCCTCCTCTTCCCCACTGAAAACCCTCCATGTGATCTC
>PVIA01019693.1:0-10056 GCA_004024845.1 Tonatia bakeri | reverse complement strand
CCTTCATTTCTCTTATCGTAGCCTGCATTTGTTCATCTAATTTATGTCCAAAGTCAACCAATTCTGTGAGCTTCCTGATCACCAGTGCTTTGAACTGTGCATCTGGTAATTCTGCTATCTCTTGGTCACTTAAAAAAATTGGTTCTGGGGCTTTCAAATATGTTTGAGCCATCTTTTTAATTTTCCTTTGGTTTGGATGAGGCTGTTTTGTAAGGGCGGCGGAGCCTTAGGTGTTCACGGGGCGGGGCACCCCAGTCGCTGGGTTGTGACGTTGTGTGTGGGGGCGGGGTCTGAGAGGGAACAATGGCGCCTGCTCGGCTCTCTCTAGGACTTCCGTTCCCTCCACTGCCTCCCACAAGCAAACTGGGCCCTTGCTGTGCTGGCTCCGGGGCGGTGGGCTGGTGTACTTTCTCGGACTCTGTGGGCTTCCCCGAGAAGTCTCCTGTGAGGCTGGGAGAGTCTCCCGGCCTCAGTTCCCAGACGGTGCTCTTAAGCTTTGAAAGCGGCGGCGCTGCCCGTTTTCACTTAGTTCGTGCGCAAGCGTGTGGCTGTGGACAGCCAGCTGCCCTGCGCCCCTCGCTGGGTCTGCTAGTCACCTCCGCGCTTCCGCGCCCAGCATCCGCCACCGGTCCGTCCGCTGCCGTCTGCACCCTGCGTGCCCACCAGCCAGCGCCTCTTCCCGCCCGGAACCCTCGACCCCACTTCGCAGGCCTCCGACTCCGCCGCTCCTTACCGGTCTGGATGTACTGGAGCCCGACTTCTGTTCAATTAATTTCCCTCTGTTCTGGTTGTTAATTGTTTCTCAATCTTTGTTGTCTTCAGTCTTGGTTGCGCGAGGAAGCACAGTGCGACTGCCTATGCCTCCATCTTGGCCGGAACTCCCCGAGCTTCTCTTAAAAAGGATGGGAATGCCATTCATTCACTCACTTTTGTGCCACTTCCTGATAAGTCTAAAGTTCCTCTACAAGCACTCCCCAAAGCGCGTCACTCTGTGCATGCGCAGCACATACCAAGCCAGCGGGCCTGGGACAGCACAGAAATCGCGCTCTGCGCTTGCCTGCAGAGCACACTACTTAGCCCAGACCCCGGCAGCAGTGGAGCAGCCACATTCTTCATTAATTTGTGCTCCTTTGATTCATCAAGCTCTCTTTTTCCTTTCCCTCCACTTTGTTTTCAGTAACCCTCTTCTTTTGAATCTGTTTTTGCCTCCACTTTTTGATTTCTATCTTGGTGCAGAAGGATGCAGTAACACCTTCCCTGGTGACAAAAAGGTCTGAATATTTGGAGCAACATACAGTGTTAGTTACGGATTGGAAGACCTCACACAGCAAAGGTAGAAGATCTCTCTAAATAAATCTATAGATTTGACATTATTCCTGTCAAGAGTTCAGCAAATTATTTTCTGACGTAATAAAATTTCCTCTAAAATTCATATAGGCATATATGAATTTCATATAGTATAACTAAAACAGTTTTCAAAAAACATAAAAATTTAAGTGGAAGGAAATACTCTTCCCGATGATATAATTAAGAATGTGTGGGAATTGGTCAGATATGCGTATCTATGAAATAGAATAAAGTACTCTAAGAGAGCTACACTAATATACCCGATTGATCTTTACTAAAAACCAACATTGAAAACAATGTTGTAGGTATTATTCCATGCATATTGAATGCATTTCAACTTCCTAAATATGTCATTGATTTCCTTCTCATTTTAGTTCAATAACAATCAATGATACGAAACAATTGAAAGTATATCCTAGACAACATCATGTAGTCAAAAAAGAAAAAATACATACAATAGTGTTTTAACATTATATAAAATATATACTATATAATGAAAAATATGACAATTTTAAGTAGTAAATTATTAGTATTATGTCATCTATTTAAAGTAATAAAGTATTAATGAATTCATTTATAAGTTTCATTTTACAACTGAAGCAATGACTACAAAATCCCTTTCCAAATAAATCATCTTATTTCTGTGACTGAAACTCATATATGTGAAGCTTAATTTATTTTCTAACATAGCTTTTCTTCCCATTGTCTTTCCCTCCTCAGTCTTTGGCACAAGACAGAAGATTTGCACAAGGAAAATATCATATTATCTCACAATTTTAATGTTCACTATCACCAGCCAGGAGAGAGTCAACCTTGTAAATTTGCTCATTATACTCACTGACCAGAAGCCGAGAAGTTCATCAGGAAAACACACAAACGAGCAACAAACCTTATCCAGTTTACTTGCCACATAAAGATTTACTGTTGCCTTCCTGTAACATAAGATTTTGTCTTGAAAATAGAAAATAAATCCTGCTGGTGATTGTAGGAGGCTCTCCTTCGGTGGGTAAGGCTATCAACAATTTCCAAATGTGCATCTGGAAATATGTGTGCTTTTTATGGTTAGTAAAATATATGCCAAATTCTTTATGCAAATTATCTTCCTGTGTGCTCCTGGACTGATGAGAGAGAAGGAAGGTAAAATAAGAATAAAAAAGATGGATGGGACTGTTTTCTTAAAGAAGTGAGATTAAAAACAGAACTGTGGCCAGTATACTCATCTTTACAAATCATAACAAAAGCATCGTGAGACTAATACCTCTACATAAAGAAAAAAGATTCTACACTCAACTACTCACTATTTGAAAATGCAGATTTACTTTTTATTATACTCTACATAGAAACAAGCAAAAAGAAGATATTTGTTATATTAACCATTTCTTTTTTTAGATAATTGTTTTTAAATTTTATTTTAATTGTTGTTCTAGAACAATTTTCTATCTTTTACTCCCATCCCAACCCACCTACCCAGCCCTCCCCTGCTCCCTTCCATTTCCACCTGCCCCTAGTTTTTGTCCATGTGTCCTTTATACTTGTTCCTGTAAACCCTTCCCCTTTTTCCCCTGAAATTCCCTCCCCTCTTCCCCCTGGACATTGTCAGCCTGTTCTCTATTTCACTGTCTTTGGTTATATTTTGCTTGTTTCTTTGTTTTGTTGTTTAGGTTCCTGTTAAAAGCGAGATTATGTGGTATTTGTCTTTCACTGCCTGGCTTATTTCACTTAGCATAATGCTTTCCAGTTCCATCCATGCTATTGCAAAGGTTAGGAGCTCCTTCTTTCTGCTGCATAGAATTCCATTGTGTAAATGTACCATAGTTTTTTGATCCATTTATTTACTGATGGGCAACTAGGTTGCTTCCAACAGTTGGCTATTGTAAATTGTGCTGCTATGAACATTGGGGTGCATAGGTTCTTTTGGATTGGTGTTTCAGAGTTCTTAGGGTGTAATCCTCGCAGTGGAATTGCTGGGTCAAAAAGGAGATCCATTTTTAGTTTTCTGAGAAAATTCCATACTGTTTTCCACTTCTCCAAGGAGGACATATAGAGGATCCAGAGACACATGAAAAGATGCTCAATATTGCTAACTATCAGAGAGATGCAAATTAAAACTACAATGAATTACCTCTTCACACCAATCAGAATGGCCATCATAAACAAAGCAACAAACAACAAGTATTGGAGAGGTTGTGGAGAAAAGGGGACCCTAGTCCATTTCTAATATGTTATTTGCTTTATTTGCCAACAATGATTGCAGAATGTTTCATATAAAATATTTTATGACAGAACTAATATGTAGTATTAATCACATTAGCTAACTCAATGTTCACATTCTTAAAGCTATTATGTGATAAATCTATGTCTTGGGTAAGTCACTTAATATTTTTCACTCTCACTTTTCTTATTCATAAAACAAAACTAAAGATTCTTCTGGTCTAGGGATTTGGTAAGTACTAATGTTTCATCTGAATATGCTGTAATTTCTCTTAGAAAACAAAGTAATTGCTGTTATTCACAGAATTGGCTGGTATTAGACAATTCTAGTCACTTAAATGCTATCAATGCGGCAAAATATATAGCCAAACCTCACGTTATGGCACTTCTCTTTATTGCACTCCACAGATGTTGCTTTTATTTATTTATTTATTTATTTTTGTGAACTGAAGATGAGACACTCCACCAGCAAACAAGATCAGTGACTTGCTTGTCAGTGACCTTAACTTTATTGGAGTTGTCAGGAACAGAACCCAGAATCTCTGGGGTGTACTGGTATCTCAAGTGTTTAAAATGCTGATCATGAGGAAAGAGGGACAGGCTTAGTAGGTGTTCCTCCATAGATTTTCCTATGATAATGGAGTGGGCGAAAAGGAGAAGCTGGGTTGATTACTTGGAACCTTTGCAAGTAATCAGTTCTTAAATTTAGACATACCCCCAAATGGAATTAAATCTTTCAGAACCAACTGTAGTCTCTGTCTCTGTAAATGTTTATGCCAAGCCAGAATTTCTCTCCCTTGTGGTTATCATGAGAGATTCATGCAATGATTATATTCAGTCATATCTAAGATCTTCCCCCAACAACTTAAAACACTAAAATACTAAGAAAGAAAACAAGTTTGTCATGTTGATCTACTTGGTGGCAGAGTTCAAATATATCTTCAAATATTTGACAGTCAGACTTTAAGAAAAAATATATTGGCTTCAAGTTGTAATATGGTTTGTACATGTACAGAAAATTAATCTATTTACATTTCTTGTGATTTCTCTTATACAATAAAATATGAAAAAACAAGGACAGCAATTATAATGGAAATTTACCTACAATAATCCATTAAAGTGCTATATGCAAGATAGTTTAATACACATTTTATTCTAGTAAAAACATTTTAAAACATGTAAAAACACTAATTTTAAGGTTAATAATTAAACTAAGCATTTTGAGTAAATTATAAATGTATAACATGTCTTTTTTTCCTTAAAGAAAATCAATGGAAATAGTAAAAGTTGGAATGATTAAAAATCAGTATACCATACCAAATCAGAATTTGGTGTGGTATAAACTAAAATGAGTATGAAAGTTTGTAACTAAAAGCTGAGTGAGAATTGCCACAGTTCAGCAAGCTGGACTTGGGAATTAGAAGACCTGCATATGAAGTTTGTGTATTGTTTCCTTATGTTTAAAATTAGTGTAATAATGCATTTGGCAAGCTATAACTTGTTATCTTTGTAACATTGGGCTAGTCACTTAATTCCTGAGAGTTCTGTGCTTTATTATCCATGTTTTCCACATTTTGAAGGGCAGGGCATAAAAGCAGAACTCACTTCATGGGATTGTTGAAAGGATTAAATAAAATAATAATATAAAATACTTAACATTGGGTCTTAGGGCAGTCTGCCCCAAAGTACACTAAAATAGCATATTCTTTACTTTGAATTGAAGTTACTTGAAAAACAGCAGGTGCAAAAATAAAACAAAACACCACCACAACAAAAATATGACCCTCCTTTATTGCCCTGAAAATAGGAAATAAATCTCTCATGTAAAAGATGTCCTTGCCATACCAGGAGTTAAAGAGATATCCTTATCCTCAAAAATAGGAAATCCAGGGTCAAGAAAGCTGTATAAATAAACTTTGTTACTCATTTACTAATTCAGCATCCAAGCCTAGGTTTTTTTGTCCTGTTATCTCCTCATGAATTTATTATTTCTTTGTTAAAAAATATAAAATATGCCTGCTTTGGTCATTTCTTTAGGTGCCATTTCTGTGAGACCTTTGTAGGAACAAATTAAATTTATTTTTTTCTCATGTTAATCTGTCTCATATCAATTTAATTCTTCAACCAGCCAAAAGAACCTACAATGGTAGAATGAAGAATTTTCCTTCCCGGATGTATAGTATCTGAAACATGCTGCATTCTCAATAAAGCATATTATCACAGAGGTGTCCCTACTCTCATTATCACAGCCGTTTCCTTACACGCACACATTCACTAAATGCTAGTCATTTATTTTGATTATTGTCACCCACCCAGTTTATAAGGAATTTAGTTCTGCATTTAGATTTGCAGACAAAATTGTATCTGGTGCCATTGTCATCACTTTGCTTGTCAAATACAAGCCAAACAAGTAAGCTCACCGCTGGCTTGGAACATGATACAATGAAATCATTCTGTTTTTTTTTTTTCTTGCAATGCTGTTATAATAAGTAATACAAGCATTTTGAACACAATTTTAAGGTAGAATATCTTAAATAAGCTTACTATCTAAAGTTTTTGACTTTTGAATTTCCTTTTAAAGTAAACAATCCTTAATTATATTAAAAATTTCATATAAGAAAAGCAGAAAATAAATAATCACATATAAATAAAATGGATAATTAAATAATATAACAATAACATGAGCTGTTTTTTAGTCATGGAGATAGCATGCTTCTAGCTATATCGGTGACTAAGTTTATGGAAAAACTACTATTAAAGAAAGGAAAAAAATGAAGGTCTTAAGAAATGAACAAAAGAATACAATGAAATGCTAGGCACAAATCTTTCAAACACTTATCTTGATTAGTTAAAATTTTAGCCTGATTGGAAAAAAGTACCTGCCTACGGAAACTCAAGTAATGAAATGTGCAGTTTGATCAGTAAATCAGGCACAAACTCAGCTGCTTCAATATGCAGCTCACCCATTTAATTATACAGAAGGCCGAGGGAGGAGCCCAGCTGGGCCTGTAAATTATGAAACGGAATGAGCCATGGATGCGTCTTTATTAAAATGATTACACATCCTGTCTCTCACATACAAATCTCAGTGAACACTGTCAGATAATCAGTTTATTTCTGTGCCTTTTCACCACCATCTGCCATCTTCTGAATCTAGCAACAAAAGCATGAAGATAACACCAAAATTTTATAGATAAGTAAGTTTCCCTAATTACTCAGGTCTTTGCAGGAAAAACAACACACAGTCCATGATGGGAGGGATGTTGTACCGATTTGTTCACAAATAATCAGACCTCCATTGTAGCAGCGACAGGAGCAGGCTTCAGTGGGGACCCAGGTCCCAACTCCACCTGTCAGAATGTGTCAGTTAAAAACATATAGGTCCTAAACTTTCATATTGTATAGAATAGTAACATTAAGTACCAATAACAAAAATTGGATTAGCAGATGAAAACTTTGACATTAAAAAAAATAAACTAGAAAACAAAGCCAACTACCACCTTTTATACTATAATACCCGAAACATAAGAAACATTCAATATTAAAATAAACATGCTTTTAAAAATTAAAAAACAAATTGATTTATGAAGAAGTCACTATTTTCCCATTTTCTTATTCCTACAGGTCATTTTTCTATATTTTTGGATTGTTGAGACCATCATCACAAACTATTCCTCATTTGTGGATTAATGTTTTAGAAATACAGATTTAAACACTTTGTAAAAATGGGTATAATTATGTTTATTCTTAAAATATTGACACTGGGTTGAAATCAACAGAAGCAACACACTTTGGAAAATGCATAGTAAGTACAAAACAACTCTGAGTTATTTTCTGGCCCATTTCTGGAGGTAGTATAACATAGTTAAAAAGAAGTGTTTGTCCACCCCATGTCCAAATTCCTTTAGTATTCATTAGCTGTATTGACTTGGGGAAGTTTCTTTCTCTCACTAATCTTCTAATTCTTCAACACTTTTAAAGTGTCATTGAAAATTTGATTAAATAAAAATATAGGAACATTTCAGATAAAATATATTGCCCACAGCAGATAATTAATTATGCTTTGTTTGTTTCATTCCTCCTTTTTTTTCAGCCTTAGTTTCTTTCCATCAAAATGCCTATATAGTAACAATAAATGCGTGGACATAGCAATATTTATTTATTTTGATTTTGCTCTTTTTTGCTATTATCACATTAGGTTAAACAGCTATAAGATTATTAAACCAAAGTATCCAATCCACCATTTGAAAATTTTTCATATTGTTTTTCTATAGCTTTGGTTTCATTGCAAATAACCCATTTGGAAATTTTGGGTGAAACAAATCTACGTTAAGAAAAACATATGCCGAGTAGCTCTGAAACTGAGTCTAGCAACTGTCATTTTTTATTTGTTTGTTTTGTTTTCTGATGATTTAATTCTCTGGGACTGAAAAAGTAAGGAGAAAACAGAAGTGATGCTAACAGAGGGGTTTGAGCTCTGCATTTATTTCATTGACAAGCCTTTGGTGAGTTTGCATGTATGCTCTCTGTCTGTGGGACTTTGGTTCTACATTACAAGAGAGACTCAGTCAACTGAGTCTGTCTTTTTTTTCTATAAAACCTTTACAGAGCACAGTGAAACCCAAAGAAAATGCATAATTGACTCACAAAAACTATACCAAGTAGAATAATTTATGACAGAACAAATTCCAAACCCTCCACCTACTTAAAAAGATAGATAAAGCTATCTCTTAAATATCTTGTGACCTGAACATAAAAAGGTACCATTTTAAAAAATATTTTATGTATTTATTTTTAGAGAGAGGGGAAGGGAGAGAGAAAGAATGGGAGAGAAACATCAATGTGTGGTTGTCTCTCACACATCCCTAACTGAGGACCTGGCCCACAACCCAGGCATGTGCCCTGACTTGGAATGCAACCAGAGACCCTTTGGTCTGAATCACACCAGCCAGGGCAAAAAAAAGTACCATTTTATTAAAACAGTACCTAACCTTATCTGCTTTGCCTTAAGTAAGTAAGTAAATAAATAAATAAATAGATAGATAGATAAATAAAATGTCCCTTTTCCTTTATTCTTAACTAAATTTCACTTAGCTGTGGGATCCTATTAGGAATACTGATTTTCCCTGTTTTCTTCAAAAGCAGATAGCTTTTGTCCTCCTGCATGTTTATGCTTTCTGCTATACCCTCTGAATATTCCCTCTGAGCTACAAAAATACTTAAAAAAGCTAATTAGGCTGGTATTCAAGCTTTGGAGTTGGCCTTCAAGGTAGCACACTGACATAGATGCTAATTGGTGGATATGAGACGAGGAATAGTAGCCTTTGTTCTCAGAGATTATGAGACCTCATTGCTAATTACACAGATGACTTCATGGTAAGTCAGATCAAATCTTGTAAAAGTAGGGGTTTTGTTCCAAGACCCCCAGTGGAGTTCTAAAACCTCAGATAGTACCAAGCCCTATATATAGTATGTTTTTTCCTGTATACATACACTTGCAGTTAAGTTTAATTTATAAATGAAGCACAGAAACCAACAGCAATAAATAATAATAAAATTGAGTAACTATAACAATATACTGCAATAGAGGTTATGTAGAGACATGCCTAGGTTGCAGGTTTGATCCCTGGTCAGGGTGCATATGACAGGCAACTGATCAATGTGTCCCTCTCACACTGATGTTTCTCTCCCTTTCTTTCTCCCCCTGTCCCATCTAAACAAACGAACAAACAAACAAACACATAAATGAATAAATAAATAAATATAATTTTAAAAGTTATGTGAATGTGTTACTGTAGGTAGTTAGCTAGATATTAACAAAGAGAGCAAAGGGGATTAGATATTGAGCTTAATAACTGTGAAGCATGGACTTGTTTGCTTCATTAGGAAGCCTCAGCTTCGCACCTCAGGGGATCACAGCATTACTCCCCCAAGGGGATGAACACTCCTCCCTTCCCCTCTTTTGATACTGGATTACTAGGGGGGCAGGGGGAGATGTTTGACCATAGAAGCACATTAGTCTAACTAAGGGGTGGACCTATGAAAAGCCCATGAACATCTGAGAAATTCATCAGTTATTTTTAAAAGCATCTGGTCTATCCCAGGCTCAAGCTCATATAATCCCAGGAAAACAGAGCTCGCTCTTTCTCTCTCTCTCTCCCACCCCCGACCTAGTAATGCACTAGTTCTATGCATTAGCAAGTTTTCTTTTGCTTGGGAGCATGTGACCATGCGGCTCTAGCAGCTACTGGGTCTGCAGTAGATGGTGTGGGCTCCAAAAGACTAAGCTTTGATATGAAGCAGAAACTCTGGACATTGGCTTTTATTTTGGCCTTACTGAAGAAACACTTGGGCTTTTCTTTTTTTTTCCTTTTCTTTCCTTTCCTTTTCTTTTCCTTTCTTTCCTTTTCTTTTCCTTCTCTTCTCTTCTCTTCTCTTCTCTTTTCTCCTTTTCCTTTCCTTTCCTTTCCTTTCCTTTCCTTTCCTTTCCTTTCCTTT
>PVIA01019692.1:0-10071 GCA_004024845.1 Tonatia bakeri | reverse complement strand
CAACCCCAGCCTTAGCCTACAGTCAGCTCTGAGTCTCAGTTTTCCTCTTAAGTCAGTCCCTCCTGCTCATCTCTGCCAAGCTTGGCAGTCAGCCTTGCCCCCCAGCTGCCTCCCAGTGATTTTTCTAAGTGGGCCCCACGTGGTCTGCCTTACTGGTCTGGTTATTCTGGTTGATTTTTTCCTAATCCTCAGTTGTTGGAGTTCCGTGCAGTTTGTTTTTCTGGTGCTTTTGGTTGTTTATGGATTTTAGATTGGTTGTTGTCCTTTTGATTGTGTGGGGAAGCAAAGGGTTTCTCCCTATACCTCCATCTTAGCCGGAACTCTGAGCCTCTCTTTCTTTCTTTCCACTGTCCTTCCTGGGAGACTCTGTTTCATACCACTGAAATTATCAGGCCTCCTTCTTGGTTGGATGGTGGGCATCTGGTCTGTTTCTTACTCTCCAGTGGCCTGTGCTGAATATCTACCATGTGCCAGGTACTGGGCTAGTTGCTCTGCATCCTCACTGTAACCCCAAAAGTCCCAATTCCACTTAGGATACCCAGGATCTGACAACTTAAAGGACTTGTCAAAGATCTTCCAGGTAGACACAGAGGGGTTGGACTACTAGGTACTTTGGCTGATACTGAAAGTCATGGTAGGAACTATTTCCAAACGTCACCACCTATTACTTATGAAGTCCCTACAAGGTATTGTCAAATGTTAAGTAATAACATCAAATAATTTAAGCCAGCAGTCACCAAGTGAGATCTGGGATCCCCTCAGGCCCCTGAAATCCTTTCAGGGAATCTATGAGGTCAACACATTTCTTGTAATGATGGTAATATCTCTTGTCTTTCTCACTTATATTCACAATGTGCAGAGACATTTCCAAAGGCTGATGGCCAATAGGACATATGCTTGACTAGGTCTTTGTGGATTAAATTTCTCCCAATTTCAATTTGTAAAATGGTAAATGTTGACCAACATAGCTCACATTAACAAAGGCTCTCTGGTGTCCCCAATAACACTTAAGAAGGTAAAGGAATGCAGAGACAAGAAACACTGAGAATATCCAACTCAAGTAACTGGCTTGGATTGTTATGTTGGTATTTATTTATTTATTTATTTATTTATTTATTATCATCACCTGAGGAAACTTTTTCATTGCTTTGTGAGAGAGAAAGAGAGAAACATTGATTGGTTGCTCTCTCAACATGCCCTGATCAGGGATCAAACCCACAACCTGGGTATGTGTCCTGAATATGAATCAAACCCATACCGCTCAGTCCACAGAGAAATGCTCTAACCAACTGAGCCACACTAGCCACGGCTCATTTTTAACTGACCACATTAAAATGTAGAAATCTTATTTAATCTGAAGTAGGAGTGGCATTATTTATAAAATGGGTAAGTTCTGCAGTTTTCATTGCATATTTGAAATCCAGAGGTTTTTCAGAAATATATTATAAAACCAACTTCTATAAACTGTTTCTCAGGAAGCAGTAATGACAACACAGTCCATCAACCCTCATTTTTAAGGAGGTTATTACAAACTATGAAAATTTCTAGCATCACCATTTTTATTATTATTTTTAAGTGAAGCAGAGAATTTTTTCCATAGTTTTGAAGTCTTATCAGAAATATTCACTTTGCCAATTTTGCCCTAACAATCTGCTGCAATTTTCACCTCATATAATTCTGCATGCTAATCTTACACTTCCATCCCAGACAGAGTGGTATTTCACATGAATAGAGTTTTACTTAGCAGAGTTTTACCTGCTTATCTGGGCTAATTTATTAACAAATAAAATTACCCAGTGGTGTTCTAAGTTTTACTTCACTAAGTTATCTAATTAGCAAAATAAATAAAAGGGTAAAAATCTATCCTTTGGTTCAGAATCTGAAGAAATGTAAACCCAAATGAATATAAAACTTAAACAAAATTTAGATTTATATTTAATTCAATGGACTTAAAATGATAAAGATAAAATGGTGAGTGTTAGACAACTTAGGAAAATGGACTGGACAAGACTGCCAAGAATTGCTTTTGGAATAAATTAACATACTCCCAAGAATGCATGTAAATCTCTGGTGTTGGCAGCATGAGTTGGAGGCCAGAGAAGGTTGGAAACATCAGGCAAATGAAAAATTTTTGAAAATTCTTCTAAAGTGCGAGTTTCTCCAGAGATTTTCCAGAGAACAAGCTCTGATTCTGATGTCTAAACTAGAACATAGAGTACTCAGAAATAAAATATACAAAAAGAACTTGTATCACCCAGGAATTATTTCGGTGTTCACTATGGCATCTTCAAAAAGTTATATTGTTCTCTCAATATTGTATTTTCTCCACAGAGATTTCAATTCCACTCCACCTTATCCCTGGTTTCAGTTCTGCAATATAAACCAAACTCTGTTTGACACACATGACATCAGCCTTAAAAATTAGCTTGATTGGGTGGGAGGTAGGGAGGGGGGGTGGGAGGACTTGAATGGGAGTAAGGGGGCGAAAACTGTACTTGAACATTCATTTAAATAAAAAAAATTACTGAACAGCCACTGATGCTTCATAGGTTTAAGATAATGAAGTCCAACAAGACTGAGAGCAGATATATTGTTGAACCTGAAATTAACATGAAGTTGGTTTTCTTTGAAGCCACAGGGGAAGCTTTGTGGGCCTAAACACCATCTGACCCAGGGGCCCACTTCCTTCATGTCACTTTCCCCTTTAGCATCAGGTGGCACTGGATTTGACTCCCACCAGGTCACTGACCAGCTGTGAGAACATGGACCACCTGCTTCCTTCTCTGGAACCTCTGTTTCCTCCATTCTCTGGAGTCACCACCTGAAAAATCTGACAAGAATTCCATCCCATTTACCTGGCACAATTCCTGCCACCAGTACCTATGCTTCAAAATTGCAAAATGAAAGTTATTGCAACACTATTTAAATGTACTAAACAACAACAAAAAAATAAAAATCTTCCATTTTTTTGGGCACACCTTTACAAGATTAAATGAGAGGGAGGAGGGTTTTTTAATATATTTAAGTCACTGAGTATTTTGAATTTAACAGAAAGTTCATCTTATTATATGGCTTGTTACTGTGTACATGTCCCAGGGCTTTAATTTGCTCATCTTTAGGAGAGGTATGACACGTGCAAACTGATGTCTTTATAAAAATCATTTAATTTCCTTTGACAACAAGAGGACAGGAAAGACTCTGACAAGACAACAGGTAAATTGCCCATCAGATGCACGTGTTCCTCAGTTTCACTAGAAAATCCAGACCTTCCTTCAATCAGCATGTGTGTCAATCTTATGTGCACAGAACATAAGGACAACAAGAATCATACAAATTCCAGTTCAAAGTGTAGAACAGACAGACAAATGCTGATTCTCAAATTCTAAGAACCATATTAGAAGTGTTTATTTGGAGATAAACATTTGCCTCCAATACACACACATGCACATTTCTTCTGTTAGGATAACATTCATGGCTCTTCTCCATCTTCACTTACTCCTTGGGGAGAAGGAGTGACACCTGGAGGATTTGGAGCCAGTGCTCCTGCCCTGTCTCCCAAACTGGTCTGTGCATGGGGCGTGTGTGCTGGCCCAGCCTTCCTCACTAGACAGGGCCTCTCTCCTCCAGCTTCACTGGGGAGGGACTGGGTCACTCAAGGTGAAATATTAGCAAGACCCCTATTTACAGAGTCACATCCCATCTCCCACCCTGAACCCCCACCATCTGTTGATTCAAACTGAGGTAAGGAGAAGGAGTGTATTTACTGACCTCCTAAATTCCCAGTACCTGGTTATGTAGACTGGTCACTTAAGAGACAAAGGCTGGGATTTGGAAAACAAAATAATATGCAAAAGAGACAGAAATTACTAAGGCAGGCAGCTTTAGAGCTTAAGCTGTATTAAATGCAGGTCAGGTGGAATTTTGACCTCCACAGGACTTTATGGCTCCTGGTTTTCATAACAGGCTGGAATTCAACAAATATTGGCCACTTGGGGCATTAGCAAGTCTGCAGTCAAATTGGAGACTCAGAAAGCAAGTTAACTGCTGGAGCCACTGATACACAGAGCAACTGAGGCCCCAGTTTATTTAAAGGAGACAGAGGTTCTGTCTTTACAAAGACCCTTGAGCATTAGAATAAAGAACAGTGGTTTCTCAACCACATCCACAGGCTGGGAGGGTGGGAGCACAGACCTTAAAAACTGTAGATTTGAGTTCTTTGTGCTATACGTGGGGTTGGGCCTCAAAAGGTTTCTGAAGCAAGGCTCCCCAAATCCCATTACCTGACCTCAGGACCCAAGGAAGAATCTAGAAGAGTTTGAGGTCTGCATACAGCATTGCTAGTCCCACAACTATTAAAAGTGATCCCCTCACCCTCAAGATCTCAGATCGGCACAGCTGATTTTTATGAATGATAGCAGGATCTGTTAAGTTTCCAAAGACTAAACTGTGGTTTTATCCTCAGTAGGATAATAAAATTTTATTAATAATAACATTTAAAAATTGTTTTGTTCACTGGTGTATCACAAGTATTGAGATAAGTATTTTATCTACAGTAGGTACTCAATTAATAATTTTGAACAGATAAGGCACTGATTAAAAACAAAATATGCCACCATCTTGAGTTGAGAGAAACAAAGAACCTGATGAAATGACTTCAAACCCCAAAGTTAAGAACACATTTTTGGTTTTATTTTATTGCTTTTTCTTTTTTAATCATTTTTTGTTAATGTTCGAATACAGTTGTCTCCATTTTCCAACCACCACTTTCCCCTGCCCCACCCACCCTCAACTCCCACCCTCAATCCTACTCCACTTTGAATTTGTCCATGTGTCCTTTATACAAGTTCATTGATGACCCTTTCCCTTCTTTCCCCCTGGTTATTACCCTCCTTCTCCCTCCTAGTTACTGAGTTTGTTCTTAATTTCATGTCTCTGGTTATATTTTGCTTGCTTGTATGTTTTGTTGATTAGGTTCCACTTATAGGTGAAATTATATGGTATTTGTCTTTCACTGCATGGCTTCTTTCACTTAGCATAATGCTCTCCAGATCCATCCATGCTGTAGCAAAGGTTAGGAGCTCCTTCTTTCTTTCTGCTGCATAGTATTCCATCACGTAAAAGTGCCATAGGATCTAATCCACTCATTTACTGATGGGCGCATGGGTTGCTTCCAGCACTTGGCTATTGTGAATTGTGGCGCTATGAACACAGGGGTGCAGAGGTTTTTTTGAATTGTTGTTACAGGATTTTTAGGGTATATTTCCAACAGTGCAATTGCCGCATCAAAGACAATTCAATGTTTTAGTTTTCTGAGGAAATTCCATACTGTTTTCCACAATGGCTGCACCAGTCTGCATTCCCACCAACAGTGCACTAGGGTTCCCTTTTCTCCACATCCTCTCCAACACTTGTGGTTTGTTGATTTGTTTATGATGGCCATTCTGACTGGTGTGAAGTGGTATCTCATTGTGGTTTTAATTTGCCTCTCTCTGATGGCTAATGATGCTAAGCATGCTTTATATGTCTCAGAGCCCTCTATATGTCCTCCTTGGAGAAGTGTTTGTTTCAGGTCCTTTGCCCATTTTTTAATTGGATTGTTTGTCTTCCTGGTTTGGAGTGATGTGAGTTCTTTATATATTTTGGAGATCGAACCCTTGTCTGAGATATCATTGGCAAATATGTTTTCCCATACTGTTGGTTCTGTTTTCATTTTGCTGATGTTTTCTTTAGCAATGCAGAAGCTTTTTATTTTGATGAAGTCCCATCTGTTTATTCTTTCCTTTATGCCCTTTGCCATAAGGGACATATCAGTGAAAATATTGCTCCGTGGAATATCTGAGATTTCCCTGCCTATGTTAAGAATGCATTTTAAAAGGCCTGTGCCAGACTTCCAGCGAAGATGGAGGTATAGTAGATACACTTGCCTCCTCACACAACCAAAAGAAGTACAACAATAAACTTTTAAAATTTTTTAAAAATTTAAAAAAAAAAAAACAGAAAATCAAACTGCATGGAAGTCTGACAACCAAGGAGTTAAAGAAGAAACTTTCATCCAGACTGGTACATGGGGCAGAGATAGGCAGCTGGGGTAGAAAGGACATGTGGCAAGGCAGTGGCTGGAGGACTGGTTGGGTGGGGCAGCAGCTGGCAGTCACATTTGTGGGCAGATAAACCTGGAGGAACAACTGGGGAGCAAGAGAGACCATACAGCCCAGGGTTCCAGCATGGGAAAATAAAGACTCAAAACCCCTGACTGAATAAACATGTGGGGGTTGAGGCAGTGGGAGAAACTCCAAGGCTCACAGGAGAGTGCATTGGAGAGACCTGCAGGGTTCTAGAACATACACAAACCCACCTACCCAGGAATCAGCAACAAAAGAGCCTAATTTGTTTGTGGGTAGCAGGGAAAATCCAGCCAAGAACTAAACAAGCGGCAGTGGAAACAATGTGAATTGTGCTGCTATGAAAATTGGGGTGTTCTGACCCCTCCCCCAAAGACATCAGCACAATGCAGACATGGGTTACCATGCCCTGACCAATACCTAAGACTCCACCCTATACAATGTAACTGACACATCAAGACAAAGAAATATGGCCCAAATGAAAGAACACATCAAACCTCCAAAAATAGAACTATGCAATGAAGAGAGAGCTAACCTATCAGATGTAAAATTAAAAACACTGGTGATCAGGATGCTCACAGAAATAATTGAGTATGGTTACAATATACAGGCAAAAGTGAAGGCTATACAAAGTAAAATAAAGCAAAATATACAGGTAACCAACAGTAATGCAAAGGACATGGTACTCAAAACAACAGTTTGCAGCAAAAGGAACAAATAAACATTCGATCAAAACAGAATGAAGAAACAAGAAGTCAAAAAAATGAGGAGAGGTTTAGGAACCTCCAGAACAACTTTAAATATTCCAACATCCAAATCATATGGGTACCAAAAGGAGAAGAGGGAGAGAAAAAAATTGAAAACTTATTTGAAAAAATAATGCAGAACTTCTTCAATCTGGCAAAGAAAATAGACTTGCAGGAAGTCCAGGAAGCTCAGAGAGTCCCAAACAAATTGGACCTGAAGAAGACTATACCAAGACACATTATAATCAAAATGGCTAAGGTTAAAAATAAAGGGAGAATCTTAAAAGAAGAAAAAAAAAAGCAGAGACTTACCTACAAAAGAATTCTCATAAGACTATCAGCTGATTTCTCAAAAGAAACCTTACAGACGTGAAAGGACTGGAAAGAAGTATTTGAACTCATAAAAGGCAAGGACCTACACCCAAGATTACTCTATTCAGCAAAGCTATCCTTTAGAATGGAAAGGCAGAAAAAGTGCTTCCCAGAGTAGGTCAAGTTAAAGGAGTTTGCCATCACTAAGCCCTTATTATGTAAAATGTTAAAGGGACATCTAACAAAAGAAGATGGTCCAAAGTATGAACAGTAAAATGACAACAAACTCACAACCATCAAGAACTAAACAAGAAAGAAAGAAAGAAAGAAAGAAAGAAAGAAAGAAAGAAAGAAAGAAAGAAAGAAAGAAAGAAAGAAAGAAAGGAAGGAAGAAAGAAAGAAAAAGAAAGAACAAACTAAGCAAATAACTAGAACAGGAACAGAAACAGAAACATAGAAATAGAAATCAAATGGAGGGTTATCAGCAGGGTGGGTGACGGGGGAGAATTGGAGATTAACTACAGAATAAGAAGCATAAATGGTAGGTACACAGTAAACAGGAGGAGGTTAAGAATAGTATAGGAAATATAGAAGCCAAAAAAACTTATATAGAGAGCCCATGGACATGAACTAAGTAGGGGTGGGGGAAATGTGGGTGGAAAGGAAGTGCAGGGGGGAGGGGAATAAAGGGGTGAAAAATGGGCAAACTATAATAGCATAATCAATAAAATATATTTTTAAAATAAAAGTAAAAGTAAAATAATCAAATAATTATAAACAAGAAGGAAGAGGGAGCTCAGATCTGTGTAAAAATTCATAGTAAAAAGGTAGGCAGTCCTTAAAAAGTAAAACAGCCATGGAGAAGTCAGAAGAAAATCTATACTTCTGGGTTCATTGCAGTGTAATTTACAATAGCCAAGCTATGGAAGTAACTGAAGAACCCGTCAATAGACAAGTGAATAAAAAAGCTGTGGTACATATATAAAATGCAGTATTACTAGGCTATAAAACAAGAATAAATTTTTGGCATTTGCAACATTATGAATGAACCTAGAGGGTATTATGCTAAGTAAAATAAGTCAGACAGAAAAAGACAAATACTATAGGATTTCACTTATATTTGGAATCTAAAGAGGAAAATAAGTGAACAAACCAAATACAAACAGACTCATAGACAGAAAACAAACTGATGGTGTCCAGAAGGGAAGAGAGTTGGAGCTGGGTGAAAAAGGTGAAGGGATTATGAAGTACAAATTCATGGTCAAAAAATACTCACAAGGATGTAAAGTACAGCATAGTAAATATAGTCAATAGTATTGTAATAACTGGCCATTTGGGGGAGTTACTCAGTTTTCCTCGGTCTCTCTCATGTACACTGGAAGTATACATGTTGTTAAACTTTTGCTTGTTTTACTCTTGTTAATCTGCTTTATATCAATTTGACTCTTAGACCAACTAGAAGAACTGAGAAGGACAGAGGAAAATTTGTTCCTTCCATTAGGATTTAACTTTCCTGGCTGGACACTAGTCATCCCTATGAGGCTGTTGTAACTGAGAGATCTTGGGCCTTCTAACAAAAGTCAGCTGAAGAGTAGGTAGAAGCTGTGAACACCAATATACTTGCTAGAAGAGGAAACATACCAACAAAGGAACCACCAACAGATAACAACAGAAGAAGGTGAAGGAGGGAATGGAAAGCATACTAACTTCAACCCAGGACCAATCTGAAAATACAACTAAATGGTGGAGAAATTACCGACAACAAACAACTAACAAGAGCAAGAGAGAAGCCTCAAAACCTTGTACACACAGAAGAACCAGTTTCAACACAACCCATCCAAATCTGCACAACAGAATACAACATGCTGTGGACAGAGTGAACCTCAGTTAACCAGCTGGAGGGAAGGACCCACCAAAGAAAGACCAAACAACATTCAAAACACAAAGAGATACAGACAGCCAACATAAATGACAGCCCAAGGCCAGAGAGCTCAGGAGATCAAGAAGACTGCACCACTGAATCTCGCAGGTCTCCTACTACAAAAGTTCACACCATAAACCCAGGGACTCAGAACACATCAATTTAAGAAGCAGAAGCTTATGAGAAGAGTCTCAACAACAATGGGAAGACAAAGAAACAAACCCCAAGTGAAGGCAAAGTAGGAAGCCGCAGAAAGAATGATAAATGAAATAGAGACAAACTATCAGATATGAAGTTCAAAGCAATGGTCACCAGGAAGCTCAATGAGCTCACAGAGAATTACCAAAAACTACAGAGAAACTACAATAAACTCACTGAAAACTATATCAACATGAAAAAGGAAATAGAAACTATCAACAAGGGTCAAGAAGAAATGAGGAATACAATTGCTAAACTCACCAAACATAGTAGAAGGAATCAAAAGCAGGCTAGCTGAAGCAGAGGACTGGATTAGTGAGCTGGAGGACAAGGTAGAATAAAACACCCAGAAAGAACAAGAAAAGGAAAAGAGGCTCAGAGAGAATGAAGAAGGGTTAAGGGAAATGCAGCACAATACATAATGTAATAATATTCATATAATAGGGTCTGAGTTCCAGCCAAGATGGAAGTGTAGGGAGAAACCCTTTGCTTCCCCACACAATCAAAAGGACAACAACCAATCTAAAATCCATAAACAACCAAAAGCACCAGAAAAACAAACTGCACGGAACACCAACAACTGAGGATTAGGAAAAAATCAACCAGAATAACCAGACCAGTAAGGCAGACCACGTGGGGCCCACTTAGAAAAATCACTGGGAGGCAGCTGGGGGGCAAGGCTGACTGCCAAGCTTGGCAGAGATGAGCAGGAGGGACTGACTTAAGAGGAAAACTGAGACTCAGAGCTGACTGTAGGCTAAGGCTGGGGTTG